>VWXS01000077.1:82848-153284 GCA_028584115.1 Stagonosporopsis vannaccii | reverse complement strand
CCATGGAAGAAAAATAAGGGCTTTCCAACCCCGTTGTATAGGGCGTTTCCCAGACCAAAACCCCAAAGGGGGAAATTTCTTGAAACCGCCCGCCCCCCCCCCCCCATTCCCACACCCTCTCCTGAAAAATTTCGTTCTTCATCACAAGGGCACAAAGTGAAACAGGACCACCGTACAAACGACAAGCGGGAGCGGACGAGATGGCAGCAAAGTCCCCTAGAGGCGCAATATGGGACACGATGACCGCGCTGGCAGCTACGGAAGCCTGGCCAGCTGGGAGATCATATCTCGACTATGGCGAATGAACTCACAGAACCAAGTTAGCAGTAAGGCGTCCCAAGGCGAGCTGCGAAAGATGACATATGAGTTGATGATATAAGAGTTGATGACATAAAAGGTGTCTTCTGAGATGCCTCGATGCCACGGACGCTTCAGCAGTGCTCTGGCTTCGTGTGTTGACATGCCAGTGTTCTCTCAGCCCAAGATATCAACATAACATCAGAAAAAATTCCATAGCTGGCCATAAAGTCGGAACTACGCTCGGACAGGACTGGCACTATGGGTCCGCGACCAAAGAGTACCCTCAGAACATCATTCAAAAGCTATTTCAACTCTCCGTACCAGTAGCGACGCACGCAGAGGCGAGAAAAGCCATACAGAAGAAAGTTGCATTTGTTTGTTGAACGGTCTCATTACGACCTCTGGGTATCTTGACATTAAACCGAAATAAAACGCCATTGTAACATTAATCTATTCCCCATACGAAAGCAGTATTCTTCTGTCCTCGGTAACCTTAACAGTAGCCTCTTGTCTGACGCAGATGTAATGCAAGCCACCAGAACGAGCGTATCGCAAGCTGAGAGCTTGATCTGACAGCTCTCCCAATCACAACATGTCTTTGACATTATGGTTGAGCGGTTTCGGCGGACATTGTGGCGGGACACGAGCAATATCCACCAGATATTTTAGCTCAGACCATTCGTTCTCTTCCTCGGAGACCTGGCCGTCCTTAAGGTCCCAGCGTTATCGGGAAGCTTAACGGCACCAGAAGCATGCCTGCTACCTTATTCTTGATCAGCGACAGAGGGCGAGCTAGCACTAGAAAGGACAGGTCACCATCGGTGTACCTGCTACCGCTAGAGTGCGAGCCGGGTGTCAGGTTGTGATTGGATGCCGCGACAGTACAAGGGTCATTTGCAAGGGTAGAGGTTTTGTCGGTGCCTGGTTGAAGCCCCTCAACAAAATTTGTTGCCTCAGCTGTTGCTTCAACTTGGACCCTGTCCTCGATATCCTGCTTTCCGGTTGCCGCTGCTTTGCCTAATCTTTCAGGCCCATCCCGAGCAGGGATTGCACGGGTATGTCTGTCCAAGCCAAGAGAACACCTTCAAATCTCATGCGTGAATTTCGCATCTCTTGCAGGAGCGCCATTCTAGTGCTGCCCATTTGCCTCACTGAACTTTCTTTTCTTCACTTCTCTTTCTTCTTCACTAGTCTGTGGCTGTAATGGTCTACCTTGAATACGGTATACAGCCTCTTTTATCTTCTGTTCATTGCCCAGAAGATCCAGCTCGGTGACAGGGTTCTCAATGCTGGCTAGCACGCTATTGACGGTACTGATATGATTTGCATCCTTCTTGTCGTCACGCCAGCGCGGCGTACCGTCTGCTTCAGCTTTGAATTTCCATTGGCCAGCAGGCGAGCGATAGCATTCAATGATTCGACCATCGAGACGTTGTTGGAGGGACTTCATGGTGTTCCATTCGGCAGGCGTGAGGGAGAGTATGGCAAATGGGCGGTAGTCGTTGTTGTTGTGTTGAACCTGAAGTTGGACAGGGGCAGGAAGCGCGTCGTAATCTGGGATCGGGCCTTCTTCGCCATCTTCAGGGTCGATGAGAGGGAATTCGCCCAAGCGCAGCTTAAAATCTATGGTATTCTCATGCGGAGGTTTCCATTTCAGGATGTGCTGGTCTGTGCCGAATTGGTAGCGTGTGTCCTTGCAAGTGAAGATGAGTCCATCATTGCCGTGCTTGAGCTGAGGAAGAATGTTGTTGAAGATATGCTGGAGATGATACGACTGGTGCATTTGTTTCTCCTTTAGACGAAACGGCTGCAGGTGTGCGACATTGAGGGACGGGTTCTGTTCGAGCCATTTGCTATAGGGCCTCAAGACATGTTCTTTCATACGACCCAGCCGCTTGTCCATGCCTTTGGTTGTGAGATTTGTGTTGTCTACAGCCAGAGCATCGAAGACGTAGTATATGAGACGAGGCGATGGTTCTCCAGGATACTGATCATGGACCAGTTCGCCATCGAGTATCGTGCCAAAGAGAAATTTGTTCCGATCATTCTGGTCTTGATAATAGGGAATCTTTATGGCGGGCTCGACATTGTAGTAGTTGTTCTTGCGGTCGATAAGGAAGGTGAGCGGTTGAATACCCGAGTCGTCGGCGAACCAGTGCAGGAACAGCAAGACCCTCAGTCCGTCGGTCTTTTCGCACATAAAATATTCGCGCTGCTGTAGCTCGGCGAGATGCTCGCGACCGAAAGATACGGGTTGAGCGCCCGGGAAAGTCATGCGATCGCGCTCGAGTATATTTGCGACTTCTTCCTTGAGCCCTCGCGCATCGTCGTTAGGCACCAAGAAGCCTGGCATCTGCGGCGGCGGCGGGTGGATCGGCACAAAGGACGGCATGATGAGTCGCGTAACGATGTGTAATTATTGCGCGATGAGGCAAAGGTGTGGAGGCGGCGAGAGCACCTTAAAAGGTGCCGCCTTGAAACGCGCTTTCTTTGTGGGGAGCTTCGAAGCTTCTCATGATTCAACGAGTTTGCCAAGGTATTGCTTACTAAGGAAGACATGCCCACAAGCGATGCAATAACGTCTACACTGTAAGGACCACCGAGACATAATCGAACAAAAGTTGTGATGCCACACATGTGACGACTCACATTCTTGAAGCTGCCCTGATCTGCCTGCACGTACTCACAGGTGCCTACTGGTAACGTAGTTATCCACGAACAGCCATGGTCGCGAAACTGCATCCCCATGTGGAGAACGTTAGCTGTCTAATTGTAGTTCTGAATTGTGAACAATGTCTCGAGTTGTGAAGTTCTGGGACGAAAAGGTTAGGCATATCTACAAGGAATAGGCTAGTTGGCTTGACTTCATCTGCTCCCTCAAACATTAGTACGTGGGAAGTCTCAAGTAATTGCAAGTGTCGCACGGACAAGAACATTGCCTTTACAACATAAGCATACCACAAGAACACAGCGTACTATAGCAAGGTCGACAGCACATCGCGGGATGCTCGAACCGCATAGGGATTAACAGAGTACGGTATTCGAGGCGAAAGGTGGTGCGACGTGGTGGCGTTGTGTGTAAAATCGAAAGATCCATGATATGCATTGATGGTTAGCAGACAAGGAATCTTAAACGCCATCCGTAGTGCCGTTCCTGTCCGCAAGTATTTTTCAGGCGTTCGTAGTTGCTGTACACGATGCCGATGCCCGCTGCAACTCCATGTCCACCATGATAAAGAACCAGGCGAACCAAGCCCAGAAGAATTGCTGCTCCACCCCAACCATGACCTTCTTCGTGATCATTGTCGTAGCGAAACCGCTTATTTCTTGTCCTTCTTCGCGCCACCCTTGGTCTTGGCTGTGCCCCGGAACTCCTTCATCCTGTTCTTGCGCTGCTTGCCTGTAACATTGTCAGCATGTCTCCATCACCACACCATCCATACGCGGTGCCAGATCTTCGGCAGTATGTGCGTGGGCGGGTGTAACGTACGCTGCTGCCTGGAGGCCTTCTCGACCTTGGTGGCCATGCCGTATCTGACGAGCCTGTAGCGGGGCTCGAACTTCTTCATGGCCTCGGCGGAGTCGTAAATGAGAGCGAAGCCGGTGCTCTTGCCACCACCGAAGTGTGTCTTGAAGCCGAAGACGGAGACATCGTCCTTCTTGGCCTTGTAGAGCTCACCGAGCTTGCCACGGAGCTCGTCCTTGGAGACGTTGGCGCGGTTGGGGTGGAGGACATCGCTACACAGCAATGTCAGAGCCTGTCCTTCGCAATTGTTTGCCCGGTGCGCAATGCACTTACACGACCATCTGGCGACGTCCGAGGAGGGGGTTGCGGATGAACTTGCGCGTGCGCAGAGTAACCTGAGAATCGGCCATGTTGGAGGTTGGACTTTCGACCTGAGCGGATCTGTCAGTGTCCGAAGGCTAGGAGCGACAGCGATGCAGAGGTTCGCTCGGACGTACTTGACGGAATCGAACCTTCTGTTGTCGATGGGCTGTGTTAGTAACGCAGGAGGCTGTCGTCGATAAGTCTGCTCTCAATTTCGACGAGGCAGGTGCGTTTCTCGCTTAGTGTGGAGCGCCTTGGCAACGCTAACGCACCTTCCCTCGCCGCAACATCGAATACGTCCTGGAACCCCTCATCCGGAACGTCACGGTGCATCACAACAGTTTTAGGCATATCGTGGTACTTC
Organism: Stagonosporopsis vannaccii; assembly: GCA_028584115.1. Lineage (NCBI taxonomy): Eukaryota > Fungi > Ascomycota > Dothideomycetes > Pleosporales > Didymellaceae > Stagonosporopsis > Stagonosporopsis vannaccii. Next base: position 148,791 of record VWXS01000077.1, on the reverse strand, counting down.
TCGCCTCTAGTATCAATAGGAAGTGCATTGCAGCTTCAGCAAGCATGAGTGTTGCGCAGGAGAAGCTGGCGCAGCTGCGAATTTTGCAGCGACAGTACTTACAGCTAGTGGATCCATCACAGCTGAGGTGGCCAAATGCACAAGTCTTGAAGAAGCCTGAGGTTCAAGCCTGGATTTTTTCACACATGTTTGACAACACTACTGTCAAGTCGCCACCGCCAGAGCGTTACCAGCTCAGGGTCTTGAAGCTTCTCATATCGAAGCTGGAGCGGTCGATTGTCGACCCAGAGGAGGATGTACGGTTTCCTTTTTTCTTCAAACTGCTTTTCGATACATATCCGGCTTGCCTTACTCTCTACCGATCTCAATCATGCCCGTTCATATACTTCATTCCAGATCGCTTGCAAATGCAGATCATCGAATTTACCTTCAGCTGCTGACCGCTTGCCTTCTCAACAAGCAGGAGATCTCAGATGACCTCATGTCTGCAATGTCGACGTTACTTACTTCCAACGTACCTTCCGAGACCGATTCGGCTCAACAAAAAGCGTTTGTGACATACTCGTATCCGCTCCACTCAGCTTACGACACCACTATGAACGAGCAGGCAGTTACCCTCCTCGAAGCTCGATCAGTCATATCAGGCTCCGGTACGACTGGCCTCAGGACTTGGGAGGCAGCTCTTCTCCTCGGATCGTTTCTGACCACAGAAGATGGTCAAAGATTGATCAGAGGGAAGCGAGTGTTCGAGCTGGGCGCAGGCACCGGCGTCATTTCTATCCTTTGCGCAAAGTATCTCAGAGCAGCTGGCGTAGTTGCTACCGACGGTGATGAGGCTGTTGTTGATGCCATTAAGACGAATCTCTTCCTCAACGCACTTGACGTGGACAGCCGAACAGGGTGTCCAGTACGAACAGCAGCCCTCAAATGGGGATGGCCGGTCGATGCAACGGCATTCTCTGAAGACTATGGAATGGAGGCGCCGAACATCCTGCTTGGTGCGGACGTCGTAAGTGCATCGTCATGGCTGCTCATCGGGAACCCAGACCTTAACACATGAGCAGACCTACGATAAGACCGTCATTCCACGCCTAGTGTCTACGATGAATGAGTTTTTCGATTTGAATCCAGCTCTTGTGGTCCTGATCTCCGCAACGATCCGCAATGAGGCTACATTCGAGACCTTTCTGAACGCGTGTAGTGGGTACTCACCTCGTCATGACTGTGAGTTGTCGCTAACCTTGTGGGGTAACTAGGGCGGAACGGTTTCAGGTTTGAACAAGTTGGCTTCCCACCAACACCGGAGCCCGAACAGGCAGGACCCTTTTATCCAACGTCAACACCGATCCAGATATGGCGCATCACAAAACCTGAGGCAGCGCGTCAAGACTCATTTGCTGTCTGATCGACAAGGCGCGTATTTTTCTCATAGACCAAGTTGACGGTCTAGACCACACTTTGCGACCTGTAGCATACCTGCAATACTGCACGCAGTTATGTCTCAAGTCTAGGATATTTCAAGTTTCTTATGCAGGAATTTTGACATGGCGGGTGGCCTGGCTGCGATCTGCAATTGGTTGAGCAGTCAGCCACTTTACGATCAAGCACACTCGGATAGTCCAGCGATTTGTCCGCACCGATGCATTCGTGACGACGAATGCAGATGCTACCGAGCTCTCGGATGAGGCATATGTTTCCGACTGGTGCGTGTCCTGCGTGCTGAGCAGTGCTGAGCACATTCTTTAAGTCTCGGGTAGCTTCAGCCGGAGTTTCCATTACCTCAGCGGAAGCTACGGCTACGGTATCCCCAAAGCGGAAATCTGTGACACGGCGGACACATTCGCCATCGGTGCTCATTGTCGTAGCAAAGATCGTGATACAAGACGTGATTGTTTTCGAAGAGTCACAGGGATCCAGGTGGACAGTTGCACAGAGTACCTTGGTATCCGCAGATATTTGTGCCTTGCTACTGGATTTGCAACAGACTTGCGGGACGTGGGCCTTGTCAGATCAGGGCTGTTCCGTTGGAACACTTCTGATTGTAACTGGTCAAAAGTTGCAGCGGCTCCTCTTCCTATGCAGCGTACCCTGATGGCATTGAACTCTCTGTGTCGGCTTCCTGCGCTGTCTAGAAGTGGAAAAATTCTGAGTAGGCGCCGCAAGGTAAGCACCGTGGTGGGTGCGATGTGGGGTGCAGGCAGCGAAGAGTCAGCCGAACGCTGGAGATGGCGTGCGATCACCTCCACGCGTACGATAACTCCATAAATTTAGTCGGCCGTTGTCGTCAACAGCGTTCTAGAATCCGGTACCCACATACTCCCTCAGCTACTTAACACTCCCATCTGCCGCTCACGATTCACGATAATTGTTATCTCTCCATATAGCTACAGCCGCTGAAACCCGTGCATTTACTGGCAACCCTCGGCATTGTTCCTGGCCCTCGAAGTTCTTATCGCTCACCTCGATCGGACCGGCAACGCTACTGCGCAGTTCCTACTGGTGATTGTCTCCCTTCCAAGCTCCCGAGGTCGCTGTCGCACTCCTTATCAAACGTCACTGTAAGTTTGCTGCTTTCTTCATACATTCTTCGTGTCACGACGGTTCCTTCTATGCGGGAAGGAACCGTGCATGCCTCGTCTTATCTACGAGATTCTATTAGCGAACTCTGGCCCAGTGCTAATCCATAGGCTGCAGCCAGATCAAAGATAACGATTCTAAACAAAGACGCACGTCCTTCCGTCATCTGCACTTCCAAGGGCTGTGCACTTACCGCTTCTTCGTGATTCTCAGCTCCTAGCAATTGCGCACCACAACGAACCGTGCGCGATTTAGAGTCAAGTGAGGCTTTTATTAAATATACATCCAACCTCAACATGGCTACCCACCACGTTCGCCATCCATCGCATCATTCTAAAAAGGCGCATCCAACCCACGTAAGGACTTCAAAGCCTGCCCCTTTGTCGAAACGTTCAGGTTCGCACGGACGGAAAGTCCAATTGCACCCCGTTCCGCACCGCGAAGTAGTGGAAGACGAAGAAGAGGATCCGATGGCCGTGAGCTTTCTGAACTACTGGTATGTCGCTTCGCGGGTTGACTTACGAACATGTACTAATACTAGTCCTAGCACTGTCTGCGAAAAGCAAATCATTGTCCCCAGTAACTCGGTCTTGTACTGCTCAGAGAGGTCAGCATAACTCTTCAATGACTTCCATGACTATGTTGACTTAAATTTTCCCAGCTGCAAGAAGAAGGACGCTGAGAAGAGCCTCACCTTCTATGACTACTCCCCCCCGACAACACCGTTCACCAACTTCACATTTGACGACCTCCACTTCCCTGATATCATCCCGCAGCGCTCGCCAACTCAATCGCATTCCAAGCGCAACTCGTATGCTTCCTCCGAAGGCTCGGTTGAAGATGACTACCACCGCTCGGACTCCGACGCCTCCAACTACCTTCGCCAGTTTCAAAACATCTCTAACGGTACTGACACTGTGCGACCCATTCGGCCTCGCTACGAGCGTGCATCAACTTCCTCGGCCAATTTCAGTGCTGCATCCTCTCTATCGCATACTCCCGCCTCATCGTACAGTTTCTCACTCCCCTACACTCCATACACCCAACCTTCCAACAACCGACCCCTACCACCAAGAACACACGGTTCATCATATGCATCAAAGTCAATCGACCTTGTCACCCCCTTGACTGGCCCTTCAAGTCCTAAGCAGTACTGGCACAAGGCACCACCAGTTTCAAGGACATCCATGAGCACCATTGAAGGTGAAATCATGTACGCGAAATCGCCAGTACCATCGCTATCGCCTGCGAATGGCAGCCTTGGCCGATTATTGGGGTCGACGCCTCGCCAGTAGACCATTTTTTCACTTCACGACACCAACATTCACAAGGAAGATTTTTGTAATGCATTGTCCTTAGGGACTGCTATGCAGGCGTAGCTTGGCATGACAGCGTTGTTTTTCACACAAAAGTTACTCATCGGATATACTATGCATATCGCGCCAGTGCGGACGAGGGCATGGATCAGGAATTAGATAGTTTCAACAATACCAAACTCAAGGCACCTAAACGCCTGTTTCTTATTTAGTATTTTCGTCGAGTTTCTACATTTGTGCTATGACGTGGCCAAATGAGCTCACATCGATACATGTCGGACAACTTACAAGCTATCTATACTGGACTTTGTCTTGCTCCAGCATTCATCCTTCTTTCCAACAGCACAGGCGCCCCGATCGGCGTGATCACTCCTCTCCTTCTTCGTTGAGCATTGCGTTATACCTGCGCCGTGCGTGCGCTCTGATCGCCGCCACCGCCCCCTCCTTATCATAAGTGTCACATGGCCACCCAAAGCCGCGATATATATTTCTAAACTGCTGCGCGGCATGCTCATCCGAACTCACCAACGACTCATCAAGATCTTCATCTTTAATCTCCTCAACGCCGTCCATGTCCCCATAAAGTTCGCCCTCGATCAACTCGTCGCCTGGTACGGGGACCATCTGCAGTTTCTCAAACATCGCCTTCAGGTTGTCAAAGTAGCCCTCGACCGGTGTTTCGCTCTGCATGCCACTGCACCTAAGCATGTCTTCGTAGATATTGCCCTTGAACACATCGAGAATAATGGCGCGGCCACCGCTTTCATATCCATTGGCTAAGACAATCATGTGCTCCATCTTGATATCCTCGGGATCGTCGCCGTCGTACCAGTTCTCTTTGTCGTCGGCGTCCTTGTCTCTCTCCTCGTCGCGGTACCATAGATAGCCTCCCCAATCGTCTTCGTCTGCGGAGTTCCCGGCCCTCCGCTCCCTAAACGCTTCGACCAGTTCTTGCACAGAAAAAGCGCCCATCTGGTCGTCTTCTGCCCATGTGTTAGGCTCGTATTTTGAGTAGTCTACAACATCAGATTTGTAATGGATGTTGGTGATCATCTCATGGACATCCTCATCGTCGATATATGGTAAATGCTTGAGGAGATCGATGACGATCGGTGATCTTGGGAAATCTTTGGTGGTCTCTCGGGTGATGTTGGGCCATCCTCCTGGTGGTGGAAACTTGAGGGCTGATTCTGGAATATAGAACTTTGCTAGAAACTTGTAATAATCGCCAATGGTGGTGACTAGCTCGTCGCGACTAAGTCGCTGCCAAGGTGGGTTGGGCATCTTTGGTACTGGGTGGTCGTAGGGAGTTGAGTGCTCTTGCGAGAAAGAAAGATATCAAAGGCCACATTGCTCGCATTTTAAGCTTTATTCCGTGCGTTTTGATCAAAGGGCTGCTTAGCTGCCTGGCTGCCTGACAGGCAGACAACGCTTTGACGCACTCTAGCCCATCGAGCGTCTCGTTTCGTTCCTTGGCAGCGGTGTATTGCAGAAGCTCCATGGTGAGGTCGCAAACTCATCAACTCATGCTCAATGTCGCTGTCGCACTGATCGCTGTGGCTATGCCGGTGATCACGTACCGCCACGTGTTAGTTGTCGCCCACAACTCTGCAATAGTCTTCATGTTCACTGTGTCCGCCCAGCTTTTCCAGTCAGCCCTCGCTGTATCCTTATCTGTGCCCTGGCCTTGTCCCTTCAAATCAAACTCGCCACGCAAGAGCTCTTGTGCTTTCCACTTCCCGGCACCGTTAATCCCAGGTTCCATGTAGAGCGCGGTGTATGGAATGATGCTGGCAATAGCAACAGCCGCTGTAGAATAAAGTACAGTCGTTCGCGGAGGCGATCCGATGGATCGGTAAGCTAGCAACGCATTGCTTGATGCACCAAGAAGTATGAGAGGCGCGACAAAGATGGGTGCGAACTGGTAGGCCTGCAGCCACTGCTTCGCGAGTAGTTTCGGAGGTGCGTGGGCAATCATGGGGGGCATAACAACATGGCTATATGTGAAGGTAAGCCCTGAGGGCGTATTAGTGACCGCTGTATAAGCAGAGAGAGGAGTCCAATACCTGTATAGAGGCTGGGCGCGATAAGCGCGACTGCTTGCAAGATGCGGATAGCTGATTGCGGCTGCTCATTCATGGTCAACCTCAAATGTGCTCGGAGAGGTAGATGAAGTAGGAAGACGCTTCATGCGCGTGGTGCGCCTTTGTTTGGGAGTACTACGTCACATGTCATGGTGTGACGTTGGTTGAGCCTCGTAAGCAGGGGCGTCTTATGACCAAGTGAGGGCTTTCGCTGGCCTGCCGCTGCGAAGAGCTAGCGGCCATAATTGAGACCTTGTTGAGGCCTTTGTACGGATGTCTACTCATAGATACGGAGAAAACGTATGCGAGAATGTGGTGCTTCACCGAAAGCCATCGGCATTCCCACATTTCGGTCATTGGCGCTTAACCCCGCCTTTCACATCGACTTGACCAAACATCATCAATCCTGACTGTCAAAGCCAAGACCATACGAGCTGCAACGAGCAGGCATGCCCGACGATATGCGGATCGGGTCAGCAAGTTTATTAGAACATCGCAAATAAGATGCTTATGACCGATCAGGGAGTTGATCTTAGTGGTCAGCATCTATGTACAACATTCACGACAGCCACCGCCTGAGGCAATCTGTCAGTACATGTCCTGGGATAGAAGCATGTGTAAACCGGATACAAGACCGGCGATAAGATCGTGAATGTGAATCGACGCTATAAAGGCATCTACGAATGCACACAGAGCCTTCCTGAGACCGCTCACATCACTAGTGCTTCAGTGACAGCACAGCTCGTTTCCCCCTCAGCTTGACCTGGCTACTCTTCGCTGATAGAAAAGCATCATATAGCCATTCAATCGACATGACTTCGCAAGCTCCAGTCTGGTTCATTACCGCGGCCTCGAGCGGCTTTGGCAAGTATATAGCCCTTGAAGCTCTTTCACGAGGCCATAAAGTCATTGCCAGCGCGCGCAGCACATCACGAATTGCCGATCTGAAGGAGAAAGGTGCAGTAACGGTAGAGCTGGACGTGACAGCCCCACAAGCGGATATCGAGAAGGTTGCCAAAGTCGCAAACGAGTCCTACGGCTATCTCACCCATCTGGTAAACGCAGCTGGTTACATCCTCATCGGCGCAGTTGAGGAGACCTCGTAAGCAAGATTGCAGGCCTTTCAATTCTTGAGAGAGCAAAAGCTGACCCAAGACTAGACCCGAGGAGGATTTCAACGTATTCAATACCAACGTCTTCGGCATGTTGAACGTCTCAAAAGCCTTCCTACCGTACCTTCGCGCCACTCAAGGCCATCGTACAATTTCCAACTTTGGTAGTATCGGATCCTGGCATGGTGGTGCAGGCTATGGTCTCTATTCCGGCACCAAATGGGCCTGCAGTGGCATCTCGGAATCTATGTACCATGAGCTTGCACCGCTAGGCATTGCAGTCACGGTTATTGAGCCAGGATACTTCCGTACCGGCTTCCTCAACGCTGGTGCGCAGATCAAGAGCGAGAAGAGGATCAAGGAGTACGATGAGACGGCTGTTGGTAAGGTCAGGGCAAGACTGGACGAGGTCAACAACAACCAGCCGGGTGACGTAGTGAAGGGCGTCAAAGTAATTGTTGATGTTCTGACGAAGAGCGGTGCTGCTGAAGGGAAGGAAGTTCCGATTCGCGTGATTCTAGGCACGGATTGTGCTGCAGGTGTCCGTGAGAAGATTGAGGATACAGTCAAGCTCTTGGATGAGTGGGAATCTATCACGACCAAGACAGACCATGAGTAAGAATCGGGCGCAAGCCAACCAGTCAAGTACTGGATGGATTGAAGATTCCCCTGATCGTTTTCCGAATCGAGCTCTGAATCTTTGGCAATGCAACCTCTTCTTCATGCTTCATTTCGCTTCTTGCCTCAAGTAGACCCATGCGCTCAAGCTTCTGCACGTTCTTCATCAATAGCCTCAAGGCACTCTCAGGTCCAGCTTCTGTGAGAGAATCCACCACGATGCTTCTGAAGCCTTGCGTTTGGGCCCACTCGTCTGCCAAATTCTGACTGACTGCGCCGTCTTTCTGACCACTTGACACGACATCATACTTGTTCCCGACAAGCACACAGCCAAAACTCTTATGCTGATTTTTACCAGTATACACACCACTCCTTCTGCGACACTCCCAGAGAAAATCGTATGCCTGGTTGATCAGATATTCGAAACTCGACGAGCTCGTAATGTCATACAACAGGACGACAGCATCTGCCTCAGCAAGCATTTTTTCTGCCCAGTTAGTAGGATGCATGCTTTGCTCTGGCTTCAGGAATGAGGTGCTCAGATCCATCAGCGCCAGCTTCGAGACTCGGCCGTCCACGATTATCTCGTGCGAGGATGTACTATCGTCGAGGTCGTACGCAACGAATGATCTGCTAAAGCAGAACTGATCGATGAAACACGTCTTTCCCACAGCTGGTTCGCCGAAGACTACAACGTTGTAGGGCCTGAAGGTAGACATGGTGTAGGGTGAGTGTCAGTGTCGCCGCGTCGAGATGTTCGACGCTATTGTAAATGCGTTCAAGAGTCCTCGGCTGACGATGAAGGTGTGATGTGGCTGTGTGATTTGAATGTCGACACGACGTGCCTGCCAGCTTCGCTCTCACCCCAGAGAGGTTTTGCACACAATGGCAAGAGCGTTTAGCAAATTACACAAGACGAACCCTGTTGGCCGTCGCAGCCACACTCATCCTCAACTCGTACTACCGTGGGCTGGCGAAAAACCCACCAGCGTAAGGCTGTCGCCAAGTGTGGCACTTCCGAGAATTCCGAGAGGATCTGCCACCAACCGAGGCGGGCTAGGATGGCGTATGGCACCCCCAGATTGCAGGGGCCACATGCGCAAGATGGGATTGCGCGTCAGGCGGAAGATGAAGGTTGGCCTTCTCAGGCCTTCAATCCGAGTCGCAGCAGTTGCTTCCGTCGAGCACGTCAACAGCCGCAACAGTGGCAATCAGAGGCAGGCGCAAATGACTGTTTCGTCAACGTAGCCGGATCAACAAGACAGCGACCCTCAACTCGAGCGACCGCTAGGTTGCATGCCATTTCTCAGCATTATACAGAGTTCCCTTCTACATCTCCGATATCACCAGTATCGTCCTACGACAGGATCCCGATTGTATCGCAAGTGTCGCCTGCTGCGATGTCGTACCGCGATTACCCGCACGCGCAGCGCTCACTGATCGACCTCATTCCTACGCACCACGATGACGTCGATGCCTCGGACGAAGAGGATGACTTCTACAGCAAAGAAGACGACCAGCTCATAAACCCAAAACTACAAGCCCTGATCACACAAACGTCGAACCGAGTACCACGCAGATTACAGCGCTGTGTCGTCATAGTGATCGCCGTCGCATTCGTGTTTCTCACGAGCTGGAAAGCATTCCTTGGGCCGCGACACGCCGCGCAGCTACAAGAGCTGAAAGATATGGATGAGGCGCCGACAATGAGCTATGGGAGTAACGTGCGCCCAGAGTTTAAAGGCATGATTCAGATCAGGGACATGGATAGTCAGCACCTCCCTAAAAAGGGCCACAGACTTGTCTTTGTTGGCGACGTGCATGGGTGCCGAGAGGAGCTGGAGCATTTGCTGAAGAAGGTCAACTTCGAGAAGAAACACGATCATCTCGTCTTGACCGGCGACATGATCGCCAAGGGTCCGGACTCGCCAGGCGTTATCTCGCTGGCTGAGAAGCTTGGTGCGTCCTGCGTGCGTGGCAATTGGGAAGACAAGCTGCTTCTCAGTATCGCTGAGTCTGAATCTCGTCATCTCGACACACTTCCTGGGCCTGACGAGTCGCCCGATCGGAAGACCGACTTCCTCGACGAAGCTTCACACAGCCACGGGGATTACGCGCTGCGCAAACTAGCCAAATCCTTCTCCAAGCACCAAATCACATACCTTCAACAATGCCCTGTCATCCTTCGTATCGGCAACGTTCCCAATCTAGGCGAATTTGCAGTCGTCCACGCTGGTCTTGTCCCAGATATCTCCCTCGAGAACCAAGATCCTTTCCATGTCATGAACATGCGTACCATAGACCTGAAGACGCGCATACCTAGCTCAAAACATGCTGGAACACCGTGGGAGAAGTTTTGGAACCACCAACAGAAGAAGAAAGCGGAGCATGATCGCCTGAGCGTTGTGTACGGGCACAACAGGAAGAGAGGCCTGAACCTGCAAGAGTTTACTTTTGGATTGGACAGTGGATGTGTCAGTGGAGGTAAGCTGACAGCGCTTGTGGTCGATCACAAGGGAAAGACGGAGATTGTCCAAGTAAAATGTCACCAGGAGAAAGGCTGGGATGACAAGGATTAAGTTTTACATGGGTGAGCATTCATGAAGCGTTTAGGCAGTTATAATGTGGCATTCTAGGCGTCTACATAACATTGCAGAAGAGATCCATTCACAGCATTAGTAAAAGATGTAGATTCGTAAAGTAGAGGAATAGCATCGACAAGGATAGCATAAAACAAGCGATCCTGACTATTAGCGCTTCAACCCACACTCAATCAATGCTCGCCTGCCATTCGAACCCTCTTCCTCCCACCAGATTCCTCGGAATTCCAGGCCCACACTCGCCGCCAGAGCACGCCACTGCTCCTCTGTCCTCTCCAGCGCCCCAAGGTTCATAAGATGCCAGTCCATCTTAGCCTCGAAATGCCCAACACCAGTCTCTGGCAAAATCACCTCGTGGATCAATACCACCGAGTCCTCATTCATGACCTCCACGATATTCTTCAGAATCGTCTCTGCCTGCATCTGCGGCCAGTCGTGCAGAATCATACGCAGATAAAACGCTTTCGCGCCCTTGACGCTCTCCGGCTGCGGCTTGAAGAAATCATGACCCACCTTGATAACATCCTGCGGTAACTCACTCGCCTGCTCTAGCACAGCCGGTAGATCCTCGACCACAAACTTCCCCCTGAGCTGCGCAGCGCGCTCGCGGAATTTGACGAGCTGGTGTCCCACACCCCCACCGACATCCACGAACAACACCCTTTCGGGGTCCTCGATACTCAAACGCTCGCTGACCGGGTACGACGACACAAACGTGTCTTCCTCGCCTGTCTTCTGCAGTGCCATGGTTTCATTGAAAGCGCTGCTCATGCGCGCGTTCTCGGGCTTGCTGAGATACTCAAAGTACGACTCGCCCTCGCACTGGTAGGCGAAGGAGAAGGGGCCATGGCGCGCGTCAGTAGGGTTCTGGTATCCGTTCGAGGCGAAATAGTCGGGCACGCTGGCGGTGGCGGGGAAGGCGTGGCTGAAGTGCAGGACCGCGGACCGCAGGGGTGAGCCGGTGACAAGGGCGTGGCCGAAGGGGCGAACGGTGTACTGTTTTGGGGAGGAAGCGGTCGTGCTGAAGATGTCGATCGTGACGAGTAGGCGGAGGATGCGGTCTGTGAGTGTTAGGTAAGTGGCCAAAGGCTGAAGGAGGGGAAGCTACTGATCAGCTCAGCGTCTGCTTTGCTCTTTGCGGCCAGCTCAGCCGCGGTGATAGGACCGTCGTGGGCGAGTGCGATATCGAACAGATTCAAGTCGACGGCTAGGCGGATGACTACCGGGTCATAGAGAGACTGCTGACGTTAAAACTGTATCAAAGTTGTGAATTGCTATATAGAACCTAGACCTATATAATGATAAGCGGATAGCGACCTACAAAAAATAGCCTGATCCACTTCTCCAATGGATTCTCAAGCGCAACAGTAAGCTTCTCCGCCGCCTGAAGCAAGGCTGCACGCTCTGATTCCTCCAGTCCCTCTGGTCCTTTCTCGGCACGCTCGAGTATGTCTTGTGAAAGCGTCATGATTCGTTGTTTCTATCCTCGTATCTTTATTGAACAAATAAACATATATGACACCCATTTCCTGCACGCAAGCGCTACTTATACTTCACAACCACCTTTATTGCTGTACATTGACCAATACCATACTTGTCCACGTCCTATATATCAACACTAGTATAGCGCAATCCTTCGAGCACGTAAGACGGGGCCGCCGTAAGCCTCGCTGTCAGTGAAGCTTGATGAGCTTCACGCAACCCCACGTCACAGCGCAGCACAGGCGCATGGGGCAATATAATTTGGCAAAAGGACCGTTCATCTCATTGTGGAGGGGGCTCTATAAGCAACGGTCGTACGAGTGTCGACTGCATGAAGGGGCTCAACTCAGTGTGCGAATGTAAGGGAAGTAAGCAGTATCAGCTCGGGCCCCCAAAGGAGCGGAGGATGGTGGCTTAGGGCTGACGGCGAGCCGAAGGATCTCCGCCAACGAGGCCCATAGATAGAGCCAGCGCCGGATATATCAACAGGATACTGCGTTTCAAGTAATCTTGGCTGGACGAGTGGCAGGTCGTCAGTATCGGTGTAGGCGCGCGGAGACAGCTGACATCAAAACTTTGCGCGGGCCAACGAGCCGTTGCGCGTCGCTGAACATCGGCTAAATTCCCCACCTGCTCGTTTGTCTCAAATTTAGGCTTCGCAGGAGCTGTAACTCCGAGAATCAGGGTCACTTCGTGTCATGATAATTTCTTGGAATATATATGTTTTAATTTGATTTTTCCCTCACAAGCCAATCCAACAGTGTTGGAATCTTGAATTAGTTCAAGCCCTCTTGGCTTAGTGGTAAAGCGTATCACTAGTATGACTTCGGTCAGCAAATGATAAGATCGCTAGTTCGATTCTGGCAGAGGGCAGTTTTTTTATTTGCCATGGTGCATCCCATCGCCGCGGACCGCAGCAACCCAGGTTGGCCGAGCATAGTTTTTGCAATTCTGATCTGTATAGACTTTTGATATACATCGCAGTGTGACAGCACCAAAAATCTCGAGCCAACCCCAGACGGGGCTTTGTGGTTACTCTCATTGTGACCGCATTGCTGGTCAAGTGATTCTGTCCACCGGTTCCCTGTCTCATTTCTACTCGACGACACTATGACTGGATCGGTCCGGCGCTACCATGAGGACACCGCATCTTCACCCCCGTCACATCTCTTGCCGAAGGCACCGTCTTCACCACAACAGGGTTGTGGAGGGAAATTAAGGCCCCGTGCCTCTGCCCACTCGTGTAGATAAGATTGGTGGTGTAGGAACAGTGAGAGGCTTAGCCGCCATTGCTCATGCTCCGTGCAACAGAAGGTGATGTATTTCTTCTCTAATTTTCCAGATTGTGGTGCACTGTATTTATGCTACGGTGCATTTGCACTTTCTGAGAAGGTGAATGAAAGATCTTGGAATTAGCAACTTGTACTAATGATGGGCGGCGTCTAATTGCATTGATCACAACTAACGTTTAGGAAGAAGAAAGGATTACTCACTAGGTACAAATATTCATTTGAAAGCTTTCAAAGACGATTTGACAGATGGCCATTCGCAAAGGAGGCATTCCTGACTAGCGCCTCAGCATGGGTTTATAAATCGTGCTGATAACGGCTATAATGAGGCTAGTGCCAATCCATTATTTTGTCCGTCACTGATCTCAGGAGCCTGTTCCAAGTCCACTCATCAAGCTAAGGTGGCCAAATCACTGCAGATTTGGCTACCGGCCTCAGCCTGACCCTCAAGCTACCCAAGGATACCACTTCTTCACCCACTCAATATCGCGAGCAGAAGGTTCGGTACGCAGGGGGATCCTCATTAGGCCAGAAGTTTTGTCACCCCCCTTGACGTACTGAAGGAGTGGACACGCCATTATATTGGACATGCACTTTGTGCTTGCAGCCATACCGGTATCATATAGCATAATGGACTGAACATCAAATTCGCCATCGTCGAGCATATACCCCTTTGGGTTTTTGATGTACTCTACGCCAAAGAATTGGAATTTTCTGGCGAAGTCCCAGTCCCCGCAGAGCTTGGTAGAGGCGTCTTGTGCATTCATGTTCTCTTCTTTCATGGCTCGGGCCAAGGCATCGTAGTAGCCTCCGAGGTTCTGGCATTGGTATAGGAGGTACTCGTCGCCTGAGGATGTATTAGAGGAACACCCAGGTGCAGTGAGCCAATATGAAGGACTCACGATCGCTCCGGCACATTTCATGCACCATGCCCAAAACATGTCCGAGCTGCATCTCATTAGCTATCTTCCATCTGGTCGTTTGTTCTGTAAATTGCTTGCCTCATGGACGATCGTAGCAAGGCCCACCATTGCGCCCAGTGTCAAGTAGTGACGGTCTGGCTTGTCGAGCGAAGTAACATCGTAACCAATTGTGGCCCGTCCCGTCCAAGGTGATCCAACATTCTCGGATATCCATAACGTGCCGGGCTCTACCATGGGGTTCCATGATTTGCCGTCGGCGCCAACACAAAATTCAGTCTGGCCTTGCGTGTTTCTGGCCTCTAAAGAGGCAAGATTGTAGCCTTTGTCTGCCGTAGGAAAGCCGCCAAGCTTGTCAGCCCAGACAGTGAGGCCGCGCTGGATGCGACAGTGGAACTCGTCCCGAGTGGCTTTGTTAGTGTAGCAGTACTTGAGCACCCGATACTTATGGTTGGGTCCGTACGTGACTAGAGGCCAAGGTTGCCGGAACTTGGGATTGAACCCGAAGTCACTGGCAGCTCCATGTTGAGCTTTCTCAGCCACCGCATCGTGTACCATGATACTGTCTGAGCTAGCGGTGCAGTTGAAACTAGCGACAATGAGCGGCCAGAGCGCGAGCAGGCCAAGACATAATGGAATGCGCATAGTGGATGCCAGCTAGATGAGAGTGAGTATGACGCAAAGTGTACAACGTGGATAGGATGAAGGTGAGGCGAGTGGATATCCCAAAATAGTTGCGAGCAGTGAAGACCGAGTGAAAGGAAGAGACCTAGACCTACAGCGCTGCTTATGCCAGATTGTTGGCCATCACAGGAGACACGAATTATCGAGGCGTACAAACAAGGCAAAAGTTGATTCCCTATTTATATCTTGATTCGCTAATTATATCTTGCTTCGCTGCTACTACTACTACTATATGTATGCGGAGGCCATCAAAGGTTCCTCTGCGCAGCAACTTTGAAAACAGCCTCCTCTGAGATCAGTTCGATATAGATCTGACGCACAGTCATTGCTTCATGCGGCTCAGGCACTTCATGGTAGGCTGATAGTTCTGCACCGACTCATCTGCTCTTGCTAAAACACCTCAGATGGCGATCTGAGATAGGTGTAACGGTGAAGAAACGGTGATCTTGTTCTGTGAAAGTATTGCTCAGTGAAATCTGAAGGCAGCTCACTCCACAAAATCCACAGGAGGTACCAGGACAAAATCAAGTCAATAACTTCCTCTTCATTGTTTGTATATTTGAGTTCATATGACCATACGATTTGCGGTGAGGATCCGCTGGTGATCTCCTTCTTGTCCCGTCTCGAAACTAAATTGCCGCTCAGTAAGATCTATCTTACGGTGCGCTGGGATACCATCTCTGGATGAACTTGGCATCACCATCTGAAGGATGTGTGGGCTTCTTGATACGCTCAAGCTGGCTCCTATCAATCGTGTGTCCAATCTGCGTGTACTTGAGCAGCGGACAGGCTTTCTTATCACTGAAACAGGGCACGTTCGCAAAGTACGTAGAAGCGTACATCATGATAGAGTCGACGTCAAATGGCCCGGGCTCGTCATGTACCTTGCCCTCTGGGTCTTTAATGTAAGCCTGGGCGCCGAAATTATATTCTCTTGCAAAGGCTTCGTCGTGGCAGAGCTTCTGGTGCGCGTCTTCGTAGTTGAGTTTCTTGTCGACTCGAGCGCGGGCGATAGTTTGGTCGTAGTGTTCGAGATTTTTACATTCGAATAACAGGTAGTCGTCGCCTGGTATGCTTTTAGCATCGAGCAAGTGACACGGTAATACGACTTACGGTCATGTCGCTGTTGCTCGTGAACCATGCCGAATACTGTGCCCGTGTTAATTCAGTCCAACCTGTAATACTACTGACTGACCATGTCCAAACTGGTGCTTGTTAGCAAAGTCTTAACCGGATACATACTGTCGACTTACCTCATGTGTGATCACATCGACCGTGACATGGGGACCTAATTTCATGTGGTTGTAACCCACCTTGCCCCCCTCGGTCTCTTTCACATACCCAACCATAGCAACCCCACCGTCGAGGCGGCTAGGATCAATGTTGATCCAGAGAGTATCGTCGGGCACATTTTTGTGATCCCAATTTCGATTGGCGTCAAAGCAGTACCTGGGCTGGCGCTTTGAGGGGTCTTTATTGCCGTCGTTGAGTTCCTCCCAGACAAGGTTAGTTGTTCCCTTGAAAGGCGGAGAATCAAGCTTCTCTCTCCATCGATTTAAGGCATCTCTAACATAGGGGCAGTCGAAGTATGTCCTGACCGCCTCATTGCTATAGCAGTATGTAACCACTCGAAGCTTTCGGCCATTTCGCTCAACTTCAGGCCAAGGATATACTGTGCCGGCTTGAAGCTGGCTAGCAGCTCCGTGCTGCACTGGCGCAGCAGCCACATCAGAGACTATGCTGACATTTGAGCGAACTGTACATTCGGAGCCCGTGTGGCGCGAGACCGCAAAGGGCAGGAGAGCGAGGAGCCCAAGACAGAAAAGGAAAGTCCAGTGCATGTCGGATGTGAGATTGTTGTGAGAAGAAGCGCAAGAAAGGAGGTGAAAGAGTAAGAGAGCGAGCGTAGGTCCTGCGGGGGAAGATTTTGTAAAGAGGTGGGGTGGGAGACCCAAGTGAAGGTCCTTGCCTTTCCGGTCGTGCTTGACTGACACTGTTACAAACGCCAATTTCTATTGAAGCTGAATGAGGAAAAACCCAACAGGCTTGTTGCCTGCCATACAAGAAACATGCGATGCATCTCAGAGCCTTCAAAGCTGGGTGGGGCGCATTCAGTAAACGGTACCTCAACATCGCAGCCGCGAACAAGGAGCTAAACTTTTAATTTCGTGAGCGTATGTGCCTACGCCTACGCCTACCAATGCATTCGCAACGCCGCATCCGACCATCATCATGTACAAGCCCCGAATCCTTCCCAATCGTGCGTATCGTGCAAACATCTAGTCTAATGCATGGCATGACAATGCGTAGAAAATTCTCGTGCAGGCCTGCAGGCCTTCCTTCTCGTCTTAGTTCGATCGTGTTCTTGCGAAGAGAACGACGACATCAAGCGATTATTCTTTAGGTATGTTAGTGGCTCAGACATCAGGAGAGAGAATCCGATGCGTGACGTCTAATCACCATGGATGTGGATTTCCTTGACATCGTCGTCATCAACTCCCGACGCGGGTTGAAAGGTATGCAGAGGCGTCGATGTGCCAGGGTAGTTTGCAGTATCGTCGCCGAAGTCCTCTAACATGCGCTCTTGTAGATAATCACCACTATCCGAGCCCAAAGCGGGTGCATTAGACGACGCATCGTCTGAATCGTTCTCGCGAGATGATCCGATGGCATTGAAGCTCCATTGTGGTTGATCGAGGTAAGCAGGAGCATAAGGACCGCCCATGTTACCTCCTTCCGTGTCGACTCCACTGAAGTTCTCATCATCTCCCAGAGTTTCATCGTCATAGTAATCAGGCGGACTAATTCCCTCGAGCGTCTCGAGACCTGCTCCGTTCCTTGCTAGGTTCCCTTGAGGGATTGCGGCTGCCGAAAGGGCTGAGCCATCCCCGCGCAGGGCTCCGGCTCCCACTCCTGCTGCGCCAGCCCTCGACGATCCATTTTTTGACGAGCCGCCGAGGCGCAAGCCGTTTCCCGCCGGTGAGCGTGATCGGTTCTCTGCGTCAGAGTCTTCATCAGAGCTGGCTTCGATATCCTTCTGAACGATTTTCTGGAGGGACTCTGGGCCTAAAGGGGCGCTAGAACGGCGGCGATAGAACAACAGATACGCAGCCTTGGTCACAGCCTCCTGGCCCGAGGATCGCGACACGGACGAGTCTGCTTGAAGTCAGTAGATGTTCTACAGAGCTGAACCGAGAGGACATGTGCATACCGTTGTAATTGTACCACTGCTTGTCGAAAAAGTTCTGAGCAGTGGCAGTGTAATGCCCCCCTCCAAGTCCTCCAAAGTGGTTGTCGACAGCGAACAGATCGTACACAAGTCCCTTGTCTTCCGGAAACCCAACCTTGCCAGTGAGGTCGAGACCTTCTACTGGGAAATCGACTTTGTCGTCAATCTTGTCTCTGAAGGACCGGAAACCACTGAATCTCTTCAAGTGAATGATCAGAATATCGGGAACCGTCCAAATGTCGAGGGTCTTGGTTGCGCGACGCATTTCCTTGCAGTTGCTACAGTACCAGGGATTGTCTTCAGATAGCGTCTCGCTCTTCGATGTCTCTGTGAGACACTCATCCAACGTGATCCCGCTCTTCTTGCGAGCGATTCGCCTGGCCTTCTTCTCCTGGATCTCGGGGTCGTCAAATGTCTCGATTGTCTTCGTAGACTCCATACCACGAGAGTCACCAGCGTTCAGGCCGCCAAAGAGCGCGTCGAAGGCCTCGGGGTTCCACTCCAACACAATAGCTTCCCCAAGACGAATGAGACCCTCGTTGTCGTCATCCGGGTCGTCTGGGAACACTGGCTGATCTGGTACTCTGGCCTTCCTTGGTTTCCAGTTCTTGTTGTTTTTGTGCTTGCGTTCCAGCTTGCGCTCGTGCTTCCTGGCCTTCTTGCTCTTCTTCTTCTGTCGTCCACCCTTCAGAGGCTCAGAAGGCTCGACAAGCTCGATAGATGGCATCTCTTCGTCGCTGCTGACATTTGCTTCTTCAATCGCTGCATCAGTGTCAAGGTCAGTGTCAGCAGCCGATTGCGGGGAGTTCCCATCCTCTTCGCTCGACGACTCGCTGCCTGCGCGAGAGGATCGTTCAGAATCTGCTCGCTCCGAGGGCACTGGGAGCCGCTTGGAGATCGGTTCCAGAGCCTTTTGGTGGTCGATCGAATTCCAGCCGGTGGGCACGAATTCGTTGCCCTTTCGAGTGTACTTCATCTCGAACAGCTGCCTGAACTCTGGATTGATAAAGGTATCGGCCTTAAGGACATCTGGGAGATCCGTGTGGCTTGCGGTTCCCGTAGCAGGGGTCTCTGCGTCCGTCATAGTGACTTCCACCATATCTTCGCCTTCGATGGAGCCATCCTTGACATGCGGATCGCCGTTGGGTAGAGCATCCTCCTCAGTTGTCACCACAACGTCCGATCCGGGACGAGACTGCTCAGATGAACCACCGCCGAGTTCCGTGAGAATAGGTCGGGTAGTAGACTGCGCAACCTTTGCAAGCACTTTGCGCAGGATGGCGTCATAGTCTTTCGCCTCCTCTCGGCTTACGACAATGTGGAACGGCCAGAGAGCCATCGCGTATGATGAACTCCTATATGTGGATGCACTGGGGCCCCTGTGGAAGACGGGAACCAACACCCTATCATGTAATGGTGATGCCGAGTTAGGTATGTCCTCATCAGAAGATTGGGACATGAAGCTCCTGTATTTGGACTTCTTCTTGGGAGCCGGCCAGTTGCTGGGAGCTTGCTCAAGTTCGTAAAAGTAAATGTCATCGCGGCTTGTGATGTTGCATTCAGAGATCGTAGCATCATCCGCCAAATGGCGGTAAAACTTGTGGCTGTACACCTCGGAAGCCATCAGTCGGTTGGACTTCACACCGCCAAAACGCTTGCCGACATAATCCTTCAACGTTTTGATGGTAGCGTTTTTATCGATATCAACATCGAGTTGCTGCATTTTGCCGTACAATGGCACATACGTAATCTTGTGTGTCCAAGATTGCTCGATAGGTAGTTGTAAAGTCAGCTGGCTGTATGGATCGAACGTGATGCTGACCTTGTCGCACTCCGGGCAAACCATGGTGTTCTTGTAGAAACCGTTGAATAAGTCAGTTGAAACAGAGTCATTGCGTGCGCGATAGTTCGCTCGATAGATCTCGCCCAACTGTTTCATTGCCTCTGGATCGCGGTATGTGTTGTCGTCCGAATCTGGATTCTCCTTGTAAGGCTTGGTGATAATACGGTTGAGGTCTTCGTGAAGAGCATCGATGAGCCAGCTCAGGAACTCCTGAGAATCTTGCTGCCCGTAGCCACTGAACAGACTATTGGCTCTACCAAGGGTCTGTTTGAATTGCTTGGGGGAGAATGACGAGGATCCGTTAACGCTGTAGATGCTGTTGACCAGGTTTGCATAAACACTTGCAATCTGTCCCTTGTAGCCAATGGGATTGACCTTATTCACTTCCCTCTCCCACTGGTTGTTTAGGAAGTACAAGCTGAGCTCTTCTACGCTGCGCAAGCACTGCAAAGCCGAGTTCATGTAGCAAGTATTTCCCAAATTCGTCAATCCGGTTTGCCCGCGAACCTTACCGCTACGTGTCCTGCCTCGCGTGAGTGGACCGCCGATGGGTGTGCTTCGCCCGCTAGTGTTGCCGCTCTTAAGGCCTTCTCTAAGCTGCGCTGCAGTCTTGTACTTCGTCGGAGCTGGAGTGTCCGAGACATAGTCACCCTTCTCATCGGCTTCCTCGATTACAATCACCTGGTCTTGTGTAAGGCTAGCAGTGTCAAGTGTTATCGATGGATTGGAATCCTCGTTGGCCTTTTCGTCCTTCCCAGTCACTTGCTCGCGCCCTGTACCAACAGCAAGGCCGGTGAACCTCGCAGTATCCATGATCAACGATGAGTGCTGTGTTTCTTCGCCTGCCACGGGCGATCCACCGCGTGGTGAAGCATCAGGTGTCAACATTCCAGATGGTTGTGACTGCGACCTCGGTTGGGGGTCGTCAGAGGGAGCGTTATTGAGTATCCTCCATACGCGGACGTTGTTGTTTACATCAACCCCAGCCGCCTTCTTGGCGACATCGAGGAATTTCAGATAGTCATCGCTCCTACTAGCCACAATACGTTGCGCAGGTCTCGCCTCCTCGGTGGGTGTAGCTGCCGCCTGGCGGACCTTGCGTATTGTGAGTATAGGCGGATACAGCTCCCACAGAAGATTGGAACTGCTGCCTTCGGGCGCCGTGTTGTGCACATAACGTCGTATAACAGGGCTACCCGGCTTAAGCCCATACCAACGAATGACCAGCTCCCAGGCTTTGGCGGGTAGCACCTCGAAGCTCTGGTGCAGCAGCAGGCCCTTACGCAGAGGTATGAAGTCCGCACCGCTCAAGTCGACCAAGGGTGTTTTCATAGCCTCGACATCCACCAGTCCTGAGTTGTCCACAGGTCCGATTGGGCCTTCCGTGGCTTCTTTGCTGAACTCTTTCGGGTTGTTCTTTCCCTCCGATGTCCGCGCGAAGACTCGCTCCAGCCAAGCTTCAGACACAATGTAGCCCTCCTGGCCCTCATGGAGCTCGCTGCCGGTCATAGCCATGACAGTCGCAACCTGTTCGTCGAGGCTGGGCAGGTCTGCCGGCGAGGCAGGCTCTGAGCTGCCGCTGTCGTCGGGCGCATCTGCCATCTCCACGGACGTTGCGCGGGCGCTCCGCTGCAGACCGGTGGCAGCAGGGAGCGGCTTAGTGGGCCGTGGGCTCGACTGTCCGCTGGCCTGACGCGAGGTGCTTGCGACGGGCACATCGACGTCCATGTTGCCGGCGTCGTCCATATCCGAGTGCAGGCGCTTCGCAGGCGAAGAGGCGCGGTGGGTGGGGCGCTGACCGTGGTCAGACGAGCCCACGCGCGTGCGCTCTGACGAGTCGGTCATGGAGCTGTCGGTGCTCTCGAGCGTGAGATTCGCGTAGGCCTCACTCGGCGAGCTCGCGCCCGTGGCAATTTGCTCGCCCCGCACGCTGGGCGCGCTGCTGTTCTCCTGCGAGGCTTCTTTGACCGCTTCCTTCATGTGGGGCGGCAGAAAGCGCGGCGGTGGTGAGGTCGATGGGTGCGGGGATGACCGAGGGGACACGGCGGGCGAGCCTTCATTCGACGACGGCGAGGATTTGCGCGGCCCGGTTTGCGACTGGCTTGTTTGCGCGGCGGTCACCGTCTTCCGTTTCTTGGTGGAGGCCGTTGTGAAGCTCTGAGGCCTGCCCGGAGCCTCAATAGCTCCAAGACAGACAAGGCGGGCAAAGAATGGTGGATGCGGGTGACGAGCGTGCCGGCGCCAGAGCTGTTCACCGAGAAAGTGAGGCAGGGGGCGGTGTATGGGGTAAGCACAGTCGGCGGTGTAGTCTGAAAAAGAAATCGCACTTCAGCGCTCCGTCACCGCACTTCAGTTTGTCCCGCATACATGCGCTAATCACCAGCCTCGCTTAGTACCGCAAGGCTGAACCGCCCATGCCGGTGAATGTCTAGCTAGACGACATGACAAGCCTGATCGTGGTTTGACACTTGACATGCGGGCCATTGAATAGCACTCAACCCCATGCCCAATGCGATTGCTATTATTGCGGCCTCTGGTACCGGTCGGCGTGTCACGGCGATCCGTTTCGATCTGCAGCACCTAGATGCATAGCGCCTGCATGAACGCCATCTGCTTGCATGGACCACACTAATTATACGATACTACAGCTGTCGACACACTGCTGGCTTGAGAGAGATTGGGAATTTGAACTTTGTATCATTATCATCATCGCCGTTCATGTGCTGCTATGAACGTCAGTGTTTTAACTGCGCGACATCACTTAGACCCGCTCTTGAGCCACGCAAAGGCAGAAGCACCGCCGACGGGATTAGAAGAACGCTGTTTGGCCACCGGCTGCCGATTCTCCTCCTTCTCACCAGACACCGTGCGACTAAGAGACGGTGCGAGTGTCGCCTCAACATCGTCTTTTCTCTTGCCGTCATCAAAGAAACGCGACTGTCCGGTCGCAGCCGCAGTTGTCGATGCGGAGAATGTACGTGAAGACGATCTTGACGGTCTTAGCACTTTGATCTCACGGCGCGGCTGACCAGATGGAATCGCTGTGGTTTTACCCACACTCGCCCAATCCAGGGTGCTGCTGCTCGCCTTTTCGTTCGTATCGCGCCGCCAACTGCTGAGCATAGCAGACGACGGCCCAGAGCGTTGGGCTGCAGCAGCAGAACCCGAGCCTTGCGTATCTTTGGAATCAGATGGGCTGAGGGCTGTTGGCACGGACTGCAGCCGCTGTTCGAGGCTCCTTCGATCGCTTGAACCGCCATCGTCAGAGCTGCCTGCTGTCGCAGTGTCATGATTTTTGTGTACGGCTACATGGCCTGTCTGACTTGAGTCCAAAAACTTCACCTTGGGTTCAGCCAGCGTAGGCGGGGCGAATGCAGCGTTTCTTGACAAGTTTGGTAGAAGTGTGTCGTGAGCTGCGTGCGAAGTGGACAGCGATCTGAAAGCCGTCTCATCTTCTGGACGTACAAGCGGGACTTGAAGCTTGCAACGGTCGTCATCATAGATCGTTAGCTGGTTGATAGAGAAAAGTATATCGGCGGTGTGCGCACGCAGTAAATCGCTGCCAATGAGGATTTGGATAGCTTTGGGCCTAGACTCATCGTACTCATCGGTCACAGTAAAATCGACGGTGATTAAGGGAAGCTGTGGAGCAGGGCTGTCTGAGTGCACAGAAGTCGAAACAGGCACCGCTTCCGGGAGGTAGACCGTCAGCTTGATCTTGCTTGTTCCAATGTCGTTTTGATAAATCTGGTCCTGGAATCCGAGGTAGTTGATGAGATGCAGATCTAGGTAGGACGTTTGCGAGCCGGTGCATATTGCAGCATACAGGAGGGTATCATGTTTGAAATTAGTGTTGAGCCAGCAACGTATAATAGAGGGCACAGAGCCGAGTATGAACAGACCAGGTGCCAGACCTGGAACTTCCACTGGTGTTGCTGGACCATAACTCGTAAGGCTGTTGGCTCGCCCTGATACGACTGAGTGAACAGACTGGCCTGCAGAACTCTGTCTGCCGTCAGATTTGTGGGAGTAGCTGCGCTCGCTCAACGCATGTCCGCCGAGACTACTGCCAGAGCGGGGTAAGAGATCCAACGAGGTTCGCGATGCCTGTGCCCAGTGACCATGATTTGCTGTTTCGTCAAAACGAACACTGTTGGCGCGTGAGGTCGTCCCCACTCGTCTAGGTTCTTCATCGGCGTCAAGCTGGAGGTTACCAATGAGATTGCTTGACTGGTCGTCATCGAAATGGGAGAAGTGCTCGGCTGTAGGCTGTTGTAGAGGAACTGGCAACGACTTAGTAGCACGTCGAGAACCCAAGAGGGTAAACGTAGCGTACCTTGCTGTGGAGTCCCACCGAGTACTGAGGGAAACGGCGAGGAAGTGCCCCAGACATTCTTCAGGCGAGAGTCATCGTCCTGTTTGCGTTCTAAGCGGGCGACGCGATCTGTGAGCTCAGCTTGGGCTTGTTGCACTCGCAGCATCTCGCTCTGAAACCGCCAAAAATCGTCGCGAGGCTGAAATGCTACACTTTCTGGATCCATTCCTCCAAAACGCTCATGCCTAGAGGAAATGCTCAAAGTGCTGAGAGCTGTCTGGTCGTTGCAACCCCCCCTGCCAGCTGACTCCCCTCCCTGTGATCGACGGCTCCACCACTCCCACCGCCACTAAATCTCATCCGATCTTGTGTTCCCGAGTCGTACTCTTTCTCGCGGTTCGAAGTGTTTCGTGGTAGTGGTCGAGACGGACGGAGTGTACGTGAGGGTCGAAGTGTGTGGAAACCCCCAGTCTCTAGTTGGTAGATGAATCGACGGGTAATGTAAGCCGTGCGCGGGGTGTCTGTTGCGCTGCAAGGTCGGGTCGTCGATCTGTAATGAGCGGGCCGCTGGGAACGCAAGGAGGGCGCCTGGTCGACTGACAGGCAATTGCGCGTGCGCCAGAAGTCGTAGCTTGTCTCGCTGGCGTCGTGTTTGGATAGAACAGAAATTTAGCTGGAAGAATTGTGAGAGCGAGGAATTACGTCGAGTGTGTAGACTACAGTGTTGGATGTGCTCGTGGTTTGTTTGGAAGGTACGCCAGAGCTAGCTCATTGAGGTGCGGCGGGGCGACCCACGGGACGGTCACCGCATCATCACCACGAGCGGATTCATTATGAATGGTCATTGCAGCCGGCACCAGATATGTTCTAATTGTCTATCCTATACTCGATTGGGGGTCTAAACTGGGCAAGCCTATTGTTGCGATGCATTTGATGCTGTCCAAGCAGCCCATGCTGCTTCATCGTTCCACCCTGGAAACGGCGTTGGAAGCTTCTCTGCTGCCTGGTCGGGCCATACCTCGGCGATGAGCTTTGTCAATTCTTGATACAGGATCTTGTAGCCTGCAGGATGAAAGTGAAGGCCTAGATGTTGAGTGAGTGGGAGCAACATAGACAGCTCCTCGGCTACACGACTTACCATCGTACATCAACTCGACCAAGGCATCATTTTGCGTTGTCTCGAGTGAACCTGGAAGAAGGTCTCCAACTTTCCAGGCGTCGATCTGGAAGTCAGTCTTTGACATAAATGCCTTCCAGAGATTGACAACGGGCAAGTTGAGCTTTGTACCTAACTCAACAACAGCATCAGCGTACTGCTTGGTGGCGGCTGCCGTTCTGGTGACCGCGCCATATCCCTTCTCTTGATCTCTTGGCCACCAGAGATGTTCATTAATCGGTGGAGGAGCGATGAGGATTATACGGGGTTTGTGGGCCACAATCTGTGGATGCGTGATGATTTTCTCGAGGTTGGCCTTGTACTCGTCCAAGGGGATGTGCTGCTTGTTAGGAGCATCCGGAAGGGAGGCATCGTTGGCACCGAAAAAGACAGTCTAGGTTTGTCAATCAGCGGTCGACCTAACACAGATTGTTGACCATACCAAAAAGCGAATTTTGGCTTGCTCTGGAGACGGAATGAGGCTGGGCAGCACGCTGAGTGCCTGACGAGTGTTGTAGCCGCTGTAAACAGTTATTGCTTCCACATCATTCGCTACAATTCAGAAGACGTACCTAAACCCGCGGTTAACTACGTCAAGTCGTCTTATGTAGTCTGCAAATGTCAGCATGCAGGGTCATGCAGACGAGCCTCAGAATTGCCGGAGAAATTCTGGAACGGTGTTGGTGTCCTAGCGATGCCATCACGTACCGGCCTGAAGTGCTGCAGAAAAGCCAAATCCTCTCTCCTGATTGAATGAATCCTGGGTGATCGAATCACCAAACAGGAAGAACTGTTCATATACAGCTGGCTGCAGGAAGCGTTAGGTATACTGTGCGGCAGTTGGATACAAGACTAGCCACTCACCATGTCGATCGGTCATCCGATGCGACGCAGAATCTCTGGGCGTCGTCAAAGGTATCACAAGGGTGAGTCGGTTCGGGAATGTGTCGATTGGACCGTCAGTCCGTGGAGCCAGGCGCTTTTGGAACTTTTAGAAGCGAACCTTTGCAAGTTCTGGCTATGCTCGGACTATGATATGGAGACCTGGCCTTGATATACCGAATTCCTGTGAGATGCAGGCGGACAAACTCCAGACGAACAGGGCGACGGTTCGTTACTTCCGGCGCATTTACTCCGGCGCTGTAGCCAACGAAGTCAGGTAGTGGGGTGTACTTGATGCTGCCTAGCTGCCATTGGCTGGCTTCACTATAGACGCACCTTGCTGTCTCAGTGTTAGTTTCCAACCACTGGACCCTGAAGTCATCGAACCCATGACGAAAGCCGCGTGGTGAGAGTCACGCGCTTACCGCCGAAACAACACTGCAATGCAAGCCTCGGCAGCAGCCAAAAACAAAGAATTCTGCGGCTTTTCGGGGTCTCCACAACGTGAAGCAGGCTAGAAAATCGGGTCTTGCTACGTGCTGTATGATCGACCAGAGATAACGCGTTGTGATTGCCTTTTTGGAAACAGTAGGACAGCCGAGAGTGGCTCCGCGGCTTGCAACATTGTGGGGACGGGTGCCCAGCTTGAGCCCTCCACGACACCGCCCTCTTCTTCAGATGACCTTGTAGCTGCCTTGAGACGGCGATATGTCTCTAGGCGCCCCCGTCATAACAGTCTGCCCCTCCGTACTTGCTCCTTCGCACACAAACTCTCACCCACCATGTCTAAGTCGATGAGGTCCTATCGTAGCATTGAGGACTATCATGTCGACGACGAAGGTGGTGATGCTGCCGAGCAGCGTGAACGCACCGACACAATCAGCAGCACAACGCCCACGTCGCCAGTAGCCTACCGTCAGCGCCCGATGCGAGGCTCCGAAACCGACCTCACCAGAAGCGGCCTGTCCGAACGATCTGCGCTCCTTGGGCACGCACATGGCTCGCGATCATACATGAGCGTCCCGGGGAGCATGCCCGGCACCCCGCGTCCGGGCACAAACCGGCACAACAGCGGGTTGCCCACCGGCACGCGCATGAAGAGCAGAGCTGGGTCTTTCAGTCACTCATTCAGTCAGCGACTTGTAAACGCCTTGGGTGAGCGCAGGGCGGGACTGGATGAGAGCACGCAGTCTGCTAGAACAACCTTGTGGCAGGACAACCGAGTCTGGTACGACCAGTTCACCTCGACGGATTGGGTCCATGACAACATTGCGGACGCATACCGCGTAAAGGCACTCAGAAGCCGAAAGGACATCAGAGGGCGTCTGGCGGCCTGGTTCGACGGCGCACAGGGCTGGATACTGGTAGCGATCATCGGTGTGCTTACCGCTATATGCGCCTACCTCGTCAACACCACTGAAAGCACTATATTCGACCTCAAACAAGGACACTGTACGAAAAAGTGGACGTACAGCCGCAAAACTTGTTGTGACGGAGCTTCGATATGTGATGAGTGGGTACATTGGTCCAAGGTCTTTCGCAGCGATAGGCTCGATGTTGTGCACACCCAGTTCGGTTTCTATGTCCTGTCGGTGGTTGCACTGTCTCTGGCATCGTGCCTGTTGACGCTCACGACCAAGACTGTCATTCCTTCCGCCATCTCGCTCTCCACTCTTGACGAGAACCTAGGAGCAGAGGACCTGCGAAACTCGCACCACCAAGACGATGAGAACCACAAGCGCAGCACAAGCCCTCAGACACAGATCAATGAAGCCCAGCTGCGACCGCCGATGGTCTACTACTCTGCTGCTGGCAGCGGAGTCGCAGAAGTCAAGGTCATATTGAGTGGTTTCGTTCTTCACGGATATCTGGGACTGCGCACACTCATCATCAAGACCATCGCCTTGATATTAAGTGTAGCATCTGGCCTGAGTCTCGGCAAGGAAGGACCGGTGAGTGCACAACACTTGGGAAACCAGTATCTTTGCTAACAATGTTATGAAGTATGTTCATATCGCTACCTGTATCGGTAACATTGCGTGTCGTATCTTCTCCAAATACAGCGACAACGACGGCAAGCGCAGAGAGATCCTTAGTGCGAGCGCTGCGAGCGGTGTAGCTGTTGCTTTCGGCGCCCCAATCGGTGGTGTGCTGTTCAGCCTGGAGGAAGTGAGCTATTACTTCCCCTCCAAGACGCTGTTCCGGACCTTCTTCTGCTGCATTGTAAGTTATACATGCAAAGGTATCTCATTTGCTAATTTGAGTAGGCTGCTGCGCTCTCGCTAAAGTTTCTGGATCCCTACGGTACGAAGAAGATCGTACTTTTCGAAGTCCGTTACCATCTTGACTGGAAGTTTTTCGAGCTTGCCACGTTTGTCTTCACTGGTTTTGTTGGCGGCGTTCTGGGCGCTCTATTCATCAAAGCCTCACGCATCTGGGCGCGAACCTTCCGACGCATCCCAATCATCAAAAAGCATCCTCTTCTGGAAGTTTTCCTCGTCGCACTCGTCACTGGTCTTATCAGTTTCTGGAACCGCTACACCAAGCTCCCTGTTACTGAACTCCTGTTCGAGTTGGCCAGCCCATGCGATACCTATACCGATTCTGGAGATGGCCTGTGTCCAACAAAGGAGCATATACCGTCGGTGCTTTGGGTTCTTTTCCTCGCTTTCGTGATCAAGGCTGGTCTAACTGTGATCACCTTTGGTATCAAAGTGCCTGCAGGAATCTACGTGCCCTCGATGGTCGTTGGAGGTCTTGCTGGACGCTTCATTGGTCACACCGTTCAGCTTTTTGCACTCCGCTTCAGCAATCTTGGTGTATTTGGCGAATGCGTGCCCGAAGGACCGCCTGGTTCGTGCGTAGTCCCTGGCGTCTACGCTCTGGTTGCTGCTGGCGCAACAATGACTGGTGTTACTCGATTGACAATCACGCTCGCGGTCATCCTCTTCGAGCTGACCGGTAGCCTCGACCACGTTTTACCCTTCTCGCTTGGTATTCTAGTCGCCAAATGGACAGCCGATGCCATTGAACCACTCAGTATCTACGACCTTCTTACCGACATGAACTCATACCCATTCCTCGACAACAAGGTCCGCCCCATCTTTACTTCTGAACTTGGCGACATCACCCCTCGCGTGCGCCCAGACCGTATCATCGACATCTCCGAGGATTCCCTCATCCCCGCCACAGAACTTCGCGTCATGCAGCAACTGCTCCAAATGGCTGGCGAACTTGACGGCGGCGTTCCAATTGTCAAGCACGGCGTGCTGGTCGGTCTGATTCCCGCGCCCGACCTGGAGTTCGCTCTCGACAAACTGGATAACGAGGAGAATACGCTCTGTCTCATGTCGCCACAAGTCGACTGGGCAGCGGGCCGCGAACCGCATGCGTCAAGTGACGATGGCGAGAACCTCCAGAACGATCCTAGCGACTTCACCCCATACATTGATCCTGCGCCGATTGCGCTTGATGTGCATTCGCCGATGGACCTGGTGTATGAGTGCTTTGTCAAGTTGGGGCTGAGGTATATCTGCGTGCTGAGAGATGGGAAGTACGCCGGTTTGGTAAGTCTCTGTGCGCCTAGTGTGATGTGCTGGGACTGGTGCTGACAGTGTACGCAGATCCACAAGAAGAGCTTCGTCAAGTACATGAAAGAGCTTGAGCTGGAGGAGAAGAAGAACCACGACATCTAAACAGTACAATCCTATTGGTGATGCATTTCCTCGGCAGGGGTTTTGGGTTTTCGATACAAAGACTGCATTAAACGGCTCTGGTGATTTCTTCCCTCGTTTCATCTCACTTTGCATTTTCACGATATCCAGCATTCACAGGCGTTTGGGGCGGAGTCTCTTTTTTTTTCCCCCCCTGTCTTTGAGATGTACGAGAAGAGGTTGGAGTAGCTACAGGTAGATTGGCTCGTCAGGCGGGCATTAGCGTGAGATACACATTCGCTACTTCAGATGATTGTGCTTCCATCTTGCGTGCATGCTCAAGCTCGGGTTCTGGTCTTGACCATGTCGAGTGTGCTGAACGACGTATATTGCATCGTTTCTTGCTACCGCCGCGCACTCCACAGCTGATCGATCACTTGAAACACTGCGGTGACGTCCCTGATCGTTTGCTCGTCAATCCGCTGCCCGAATCGCCGCTGCATTTTATCCGGATGCCACCGCACGCGCTCCGCCTTGAGCAGCGCAGCGGCATCCTCTTTCCACACAGGCGCGGCGCGCAGGAAGCGCTCGATCTCGGCTTTGCTGACGTGTTTGAGGTTGCCGGACAGCACCGGCCAAGGGATCAGGTCCGCGACATTTGCATCCGTAGTGTCAGCTGGCGTCGTGGGACTGCTCAGCTTCTCCCACTTGGCGGTATACCGGTCCCAACTCGCCGCAGCTTCCTTGGCGCGCTTCCTCTCCTCGCCGCGGCGCAGACTCTCCTCCATCCGTGCCCTGATGCCCTCTCTCTCCCTCTCCTCCCTTTCACCCTCCTCCTCCCACCGCTCGCGCTGCGCTTTCCTCTCCCTCCGTGCGCGCTCCCTCGCCTCCCGCTCCTCCACAATATGCTGGTGCGTCTTCTCCCACATCTTGCCACGTACGTACTCAGCATACTCCTCCTCACTCATGCGCTCCAGTTTGCCGTCTGCACCGGGCCGCGAGGTGGGATAGATGTTTATGGGCTGCCCATAGACGCCTTCCCAGTACGCGGCGCCTTCGTCGTCGGCGAGCGCGTCGAAGAGGGATTCGCGGAAGGTGTCTACGTCTGCATCTGCATCTACCGAGGGGTCGTCGAGGCCGTCGTAGAGAGACTCGCGGTGCCGCGAGGAGGGCTCGTAGTAGGAGCCGTCGGCGGTGGAGGTTGGATGGCGGTCCGAGGGGGTGTGTCGGTGTTTGCGCCGCGAGGAGCGGTGGGACCGGCTGGAGGGATCGTCATCTGAGCGGTGCCGCTTTGAAGAGCGGTGGCCGCGGGGTCTGTCGTCGTCTGAGCGGTCGTGCCGTCGTTTGCGGCGTGAAGAGGAGGATTTAAAGTGGAATTTGGAGGGCTTGGCTGTCGTGTAGGCGTCCGCGGCGGCGGCGTCGTCAGCCCGGTCCTCCATGGTGAGGACTATGGTGGAGCAGTATCCAGTTGTGCATGAGGCTTTGACTGCGTTGGCAGTGTCAGGCTCGTTGGATGGTTGGGTGCATCCATGCAGTCGGTCGAAGAAGGCGGAGGTGGTGCGGGCAAGCGATGATCTCACTGGCTGCGCGCGAGCCTTGGCGGGTAGCCAACTTGGGCCCACGTCCTCGCCCGTCAGCGATCCACTCCACACACATCATGTCATTCAAGTTTGGGCTCAATGTGAAGAGCAAACTAGCAAATGGGCCCGCAAAGCCCGGGCCCGCGAAGAAGAAGAAACCCTTGCTTGGCGACGACGACGACGAAGACCTCAAAGGCAAAGCAAAAGCCGCAGACTCCAACGTGCAAGAGATCAGCGACTTCAATTTCGACTCTCTTGCCGCCTCGTCGTCCGAGCCCTCCAAACCGGCTGCCCCGAAACCCAAAAAAGGCGACCCTCCCGCCCCACCTACCAAGAAAGCAAAGGCTAAAGAAGACGACCCAACCACCATCGGCTACTCTGCCAGCGCCAAAGAAGCTGAGCAGCGCGCCCTCGAAGCCGCACAGCAAGACGCCTCGCTCTACGACTACGACTCCGCCTACGATGCTCTGCATGCACGACAAGCCGCCGTCGCCGCCGCGGCGCGCGAAGATGCCGCGGCCCGCAAACCAAAATACATCGACGCCCTCTTCTCTGCCTCAGAGCAGCGCAAAAAAGACCAGTTACGGGCGCGGGACAAGCTGCTCGCCCGCGAGCGCGAAGCCGAAGGCGACGAGTTTGCCGACAAAGACGCCTTCGTGACGGGCGCGTACAAAGCACAGCAAGAAGAGGCACGGCGCGCTGAGGAAGAAGAGCGCATCCGGCTCGAGGAGGAGGAGCGCCAGAAGGCCAAACACGGAATGCAGGGATTCCACAAGCAGATGCTGCTGGAGCAGGAAAAGCGGCACGCCGAGGCGATGGCGTATGCTGCGGCCGCCAGCGCGCGAGGCGAGAAGATCGAAGCCCCCGTTGAGAAAAGTGATAGGGAGATTGCCGAGGAAGCCCGCGCGCAGGGCAAATCCGTCACGCTCAATGACGCGGGCGAAATTGCAGATAAACGCCAGCTTCTCAGCGCGGGGCTGAACATTGTCGCGAAGCCTAAACCCCTCACATCCTCCTCGGCACCAGACGGGACAAAGCCCTCCGTCTCGCCCTTGACGTACCAGCCCAAGGCTGCCAAACACGCCCAGCGCGAGCGCCAGACCGCCATGGTGGCGGAGCAGATTGAGGCCGCGCAGAAGCGGAAGCGCGACGAAGAGGCTGCGGAGCAGGCGGCGTTGGCGGCCAAGGCGAAGAGCCGCAAGACGGAGACCGAGATTAGTAGTGCCAAGGAGAGGTATCTGCAGAGGAAGAGGGAGGCGGCTGAGGCGAAGAACGCGAAGGAGGCGCTGGGGTGATGGGGATGTGAGTTGGCGGTTGGCGGTTGGAATGGCGAGCATGATACCCGGATTTGGAGAAGAGATCGATTGATGTGCGATATGGGCGACACTCCATCGAGGGAAAGATTGAGGTCATGACGAGGAAGATACCAGAACTCATATCATTTTACGTCGCGTTCTTGACATGATGCAAGACAATGAAGCGATGAGTCTTTGCAAACAACCACAACCAAAGACCCTCCAGGGAAAAAACATCGCATCACATCCAAACTATTCCCCCCCCCCCCCCCCATCTCCCCTTCTTTTCATTCATCCCCGTCCCGCCCTTCTCCAACCGCCATCTTCATCATCTCAACCGCATTCTCGCACCCCTCCCTTGTCGCCCGCAGAACCCTCACCTCCTCGCGATCCGCGCCATAACACACTTC
Source organism: Stagonosporopsis vannaccii (assembly GCA_028584115.1). Classification (NCBI taxonomy): domain Eukaryota; kingdom Fungi; phylum Ascomycota; class Dothideomycetes; order Pleosporales; family Didymellaceae; genus Stagonosporopsis; species Stagonosporopsis vannaccii. Next base: position 115,746 of record VWXS01000077.1, on the reverse strand, counting down.
CCCCAGCTTCTCGCACTCACTAGCATGCATCAGGATGACCTGCCAGGCAAGTGCCTTGTCACTCTCCGAGACGATCAGGGCGCGCGCGGGCAGGATACGGTCGACCAGGATGTTGCGCCAGCGGACGAGCTCGGGGTTCTCGCAGCCGGTGGCTTTGAGGTCGCGGATGAGAGAGAACACGGTGGATTGGGCGGTGTCGAGCTCGTGCTGGAGGAGAGTTAGTGGGTGTGGAAGAAGAAGAAGAAGAAGAAGAAAAAGGAGAAGAAGAAGAGACGGGGCAAAGAACGGCGCACCTCTGTCAGCTCTTCACTTTCCAGTCGGGTCAGCACGTCAGTAAGCAGTACGGCGCGGGTATGTGCGCGCTGGCGGGCTTCCTCGTGCGATTTGAACTTGGGATGTTGTGGGTCGCACGCCTCGCACTCGCATGTCAGTCCCCACACGGACAGTCCCTCTTTGCGGTCTTCGGCGACGCTGTAGTACATGTTGTCTGCAAAAGCGGAGAGAGTCAGTTCCTCACCGGCGGCGATGTTGCGGGTGACATGGACGTTCATACGGCCGAGGGTGGTGTCGAAGCTGGCGAAACAGTTGGGGACGCAGGAGTGGCGAATGTGTGCGCGCTCGATGAAGAGACCCGTGATGGGTGTACCGCGAGGGAGGGAGGAACGCTGGTCCATCGGCAGATCGGTCATGGAGCAGCGGTTTGCGTGCCAGCGGGCGGCTATCCTCCAGACGTTCATGGCTTTCTGCAGCTTTGGCAGCATCCCGTCGAGGGTTTTCTGCTCTTCGATGGTCCGAGTCGCTGCTGGCTTGAAGATGATGTTCTGCAGATCGAAGGCAAGTCTGTCAGTGAGAAAGCGCAGGCTTGCGAGTTGTTCTGACGCATTTGAAGCCGCTGGCCGGAGATTCCACATCTTTTCCTGGTTGACCTTGGACAAGTTCTCGTAAGCTAGCATCAGCTCGTCAAGCTGATCACCTGGCGCTGTGAGGGTGAGGACGGGGCGCTCAGAGATGATGCGTGTACCTCGCTCGATCATCTGAACAGCAAAGACGCCTTGATCATTGTCATCCTTGTGGTCGTTGGCACTTGGCAGCCCACGAAGCTCGTAGTGCGCCAGGATAGGCACATTGATGCGTGGAACTGTGGGAAGACGTGTCAGGGTGCGCCCAAGCTCGACGTGGAGAAGTGGCTCGGTAGCGGTGGTGTCTGTATCTGACAGCTGTGACGGTGCGCGAGCATTGTCAATATCGTCGGGTTCAGCTCCACTAGGCTCGGACGTGCCCTCGTTCATTGTGAATACTCGGTCGCCAAGGACAGCGCTCTTGTCTCTTTCCGCTCGCTGCTTCTCAATGTACCCTTTCCTTCCCGTCTTCGCATCTTGCGCATCTTGCGCAGCTTGCGCACTCTTATTTTCTGCCTGGTCATGGTTGCCTTCGGTTGGAGCCATTCCACCAAAGTTAGTCTTGAGAGCTTCTTGCCGCCGGGCAGCTATCGTAGTTGAGGGTTTTGACGGCATGTTGTGGTCTAAGGTAGACGTTGGAGGTTGCCAAACTACAAGTATGGTGAGCAAACAGAATATATAGGGATGATGAACCTCACATACTTGGTCCCGCTGAGCTAGCGGCCAAAGCTTGAGATTGAGTGGAGGTCGAGAGAAAACGAACAGAATGTGTACAGGCGCCTAGCAACAGATGAGTGCCATCTGGCGGGGTGAAGGCGCGCTCTATCCTAGAAAGGCCCGCAACAAACGCCCGTAGTACAAAGTACCGAAACCGAACTTTTGCAGACAACTTGCGGAGGAGGCCTGTGTCCCGCTTTGCATCGGCTCCATGGTAGTATGCAGTCGTGCGTCAACGGAGTAGGCGTACGTGGGTTGCTTGCGGTGCAAAAGAGCAGAATAGACTATGAATGAATAACGTCCAAGGCAGGAAGAGGCGCAAGACATCGTAGAAGTGCCTATTAGAGAGTGATAGGAGCTAACAATGTCTGACGTCACGTAAAGGGAAGGACAGAAGAGTATGTGAAAGTGGTGGCTACCTTGGGGGCCGCGCATAACTGACGCTTGGCTTTGCCCTTGCCAGAGGCACTTAGTCATTACTACTATCATATTACCAGCCGTACCGGTTACCGGCCTCCTTCTTGTTCCTGTGACCTGTCGCAAAGTGCTCTTCGAGCGCATCCTTTTGTGTAGTCGCAGAGCTGACCAGGCTTCGCAGACTGTTCTTTCCAGTGCCAGAGATTGATTTGAGAGGGTTGTGTTGCACTTGCTCGCCTTGTTGCCGCAGCTGCTCGTTGTGTGCATACTCGGTATCTGTATTGAACTCGACGATCCTAGCAGAAGAGAAGTCGGGCCCGTTCCGCCCCTTCTTTCCAAAGAGCTGCCGCCGCTCTGCCTCGGACAGATTGAGCTCTGACGCTATGTTGGTGAGCTCGCTTGGTGCGGGCGGCGTAGGCATGTACTGTGCAGGGTGATGCGCAGGCTGTGCACCAAAAGTGTCATCGGCGATGGGGCCGTCATCTTCATTTTCATCCTCGTCGAATCCATACATCATTGGCTGGTATGTAGCGCCTGAAGTTTCCTTAGATTGCGCGTCTGCTTCCTGGGAGACGCCGAACAACGACACTTTTGGTTTTCTCGGGGGTTCAGCTTCTGTAGCTGGTGCAGAAGCAGACGGCGGTTTGGTTTCTTGTGTGACAGATGAAACAGGTCGAGGGACAACAGGCTTCTTCTTCTTCTTGCCTTTACCCACTGACATGGGTACGAACTTGGGAGCTGCTGGCCTGGACGCGGATGCGCTCTCTGCTCTATCTGATACTGGGACAGGCGACTCCGGTCCTGGCGATGCCTTTTGCTCTGTTTTTGGTGCCGGCAGATTCAACATGGCCCTGAAATCTTCCTTGTTCATGGGTTCCTTTTTGATGACATTGCCATGCTCGTCGTACTCTTCCAGCTCCAGCTTCGGCTCCCTCTTAAAAGCAGGCTCTGCGCCAGTCCTCAGGTTGACGCCCGCTCCCAGCCCCTTCCCAAGTCCTCTGCTCCCTGGTGTTGCGCTTGCTGCCGGTGCTTTGACATTTGCCTTCTTAGGCGCTGGCAACATCGAGTTGAAACCACTCAACCCACCGCCACCTCCAATGCGCGCTTTCTTCGCGGGCGGTGCTTCGGACTCAATGTCATCCTTGACGGTGGCTGCTGATGACGCGCCGGGCAGGTTGAGCTTGATGCGGCCTGGGTTTGAGCGGTCGACAACTTTTTGGAACGCTTTGGGCGCGGCCTTTGGCGCAGGCGCGGGCGCGGGAGCTGGCGCTTCGCCATCCGACTCCGAGTCTGAGTATGCGATCAGGTTCATGGCGGCGACGGGCTGCAAAAGTGTCGTGTGGAGGCCTCGAACTTTTGGGGCGCGGTGACAACAAGCGCGGCGGTTGATGGCCGCTGCCAGTGCTGGCGCGTGAAACAGCCAGGGTCCACGGCCATCACCCCCACACTTCAGCACCTCCAACGTTCGAGATACCCTTCCAGCTGGCCTGGAGACACCGGACTGCCTTCGGGTGCAATGACGTGACACGACACGCCTGCCGCAGCCATGTCCCTCCTCCAGAACGAAGAGTGAGCCGCACAACCGCCCTCCAGCGCGCCGCAGCTAACCTCCGCAGCTTCGTCCTGTACCAGCTGCGCACCGCCTACCTGTCGTCGATCAAGGACGGCGTCGGCGAGCGGCTGATCAACGTCAACTCGAGCGTCCTCAACCAGGTCGGCTTCCGCGCCGCAGGATGGGCGCCCAACCCCGCCGACATCAAGCGCACCTACTCCCCGCCCATTCCCACCGCCATCACCTCGGAGTATTTCCAGGCCCCGCGCTCGGCTGGACTCAGGGCGCCTGAGGGCTTTGGCGACGATGAGGAAGAGGGCGGCATGGTTACCGGCGGCGGTAGCAACGACACAGTGGGCCCGACGCTGAATGCGAAGCGCCGCCGAAGGAAAGAGCTGCTTGAGGAGGACGACAGCAGCGACCTGAGCGACGAGAGCGATGACGACGACGCCAGCGACCGCCCGGCAAGCCAAATCAAGTTCACCAAGATGCCACTGCGCACACGCTCTGGCTCATCCCCCGTCCGAGGCTCTGCTCTGCGCAACGAGCTGGCTGACAACGGCGATCAGCCCTCGCTTATGATCACCTCACCATCACGACCGCCCGACAATCTGCTGCCAAAGGGCTCGCTTGGAACCATCGAGGCTGTCAAGGGTCGTGCCCGGAGAGACACCATCACCAGCAGCGAGATGTCTTCGGAGAACGAGTTTGACAACTCGGGCTTCCAGAAGAGGCGTGTGAAGCAAGTACGGAAAGCGGCGAGCTCACACCAGTTGCTTTCGAAACGCATCGCAGAAGACGACGAAGAGGCAGACGGGCGTCTGGAAGCCTTGCACGAGGGCAACGAGTCCGACAGCTCCCTCGACTCCGAGTTCTCAGGCTCTGCAGACAGCGGCTCACTTATGGGCGACAGCCGCCACCCGCTTGACTCTTCTCCTTCTGCCAATATTCCTGGTATCCCAGCCTTGACTACGTACAACCCTCAGTCACCAAGAAGGAGAGAAGTACCGCAACCTACCCTACAAGCCCTGCCACCACCCAGACCGATTAGTTTCATCCTCCCAGTGAGCGCTTTGACGCAGGCACTGCAAGCCAAGTCTTCAAAGCCCTCCAATCCCCTACAGCGTTTCGCCGTTTGGAACGCAGCCAGCGAAGCTCAGTCAAATCCTATATATCTCAAGCTCTACTGCCCCTGGTCTACGAAGCCGTTGAAACCGCTTGAGCTTCTCATTAGGAAGTTCAACGACAAAGGCGAAGCTATTACTGTGGCGGAGGCCATCGGCTATGCACTGCATCGCTACCAAGAAGAGAAAATAGAGCCACCATTGGCACCTGAGAAATGCAATGTCAACCGCTGGGTTATGCGCATGTGGGACGATGACGAGGTTGACGACGAGTTTCCGCCATTAACAAGAAACAAGCCTTTGAAGGATTTCGCTTCCAATAACGCTCGTGGCATGCGTCCTCGGGCTCGAGACAAGCCGTGGGACGAATTTGCTCTAGTCGAAGCCTCTCAGCGCGAAATCGTCGAGAACGACAAGGTCACACCAATCTACAGTAAAGAAGCTGCTGCCGCCGTTCCTACACAGCAAGACCCACCCGAGGAGAAGGAACAGCCTGCCGTCAAGCAGCCAGTCAAACCAGTTCCTAGCCGCGCGAAGAGCTTTCGAAACCCTATCACCGGCCCTTCCTTTGCACCCAAAGCAACCCGTAAAGATACAAGTGCCCTCGCAGATGCCCCTACTACCTCTTCATCGCATGCTGCAAGCCGTACTGGTGCGCCGAAAACAGTCAATGTTCACTTCACGGATGAAAATTTCAACACTAAGCATATACCAGTCCCATGCACGACCGACACTTACATCGATGAGATCTTCGACAAAGTCTGTCACGATTTGCATCTAGACAAGGCATTATATCTACTCAAGGTCAGCCAATCAACTACAGTCGCGCCTTTGGACCGCACAGTCGAAGCTCTTGGAAAGCATGCAGATGTTGACCTATTGCGCCGACGATTCATCTCAGATGGCATCATGGGTTTGTCTGGCAGCCCTGGTTCCTCGTCTCCCAACGCACCACTGATCATAAGCACGGGCGGTGCGCCAAAGAAGACCAAGAAGGGTGATAGAGTACACGCTGCTGTCTCTGGACAACAGCTTATCCATCCTCTTGCAAGAAACATTGATGCTTCGGCACTGGCACTCACATCCACGGGCTACTACCGCCGCTACGTCGTGCTCCGTAAGCAGCCCATGTCGTTCGCATCTTCTACGACTCGCATCATTGCGCTAGACAACGAATACATCCACATCATGCCCGGTGAATCTGGACGGCGTGCCGGAGTGGTCGAAGGGCAGGGCAAGACCACCACAGTCCACTTTAGCAGCGTGGTAGGCACAAAGGTCAGCAAGAAGCACCCCAAAACCGTCCGCTTGCTAGTGTACAGAGAGAAAGAGACAAAAAGGTACGACTTTGAAGCTGCGAGTGTAGAGGAGGCAGCAGACATTGTCAAGGAGATTAAGAAGGGCGTCGAACGGTTCCAAGAGGGTACTGTGTAGAGCACTTGCCCAGAGGAGCAATCACAATCAGAGCCCCTATGGTTGGACCCGGTTTGATGGTAAATCTGAGGCCACATTGTCGTACGTACTCGTGGTTGGAAACGGCTTCAGCGCGCATGATAGGCGCTCAGATGAGTCGGATTTGCTGTGGTGCGATGCAAAACGCCTAGTGCTTACGTACTGGCGCATTCGCAAAGTCCAAAGGTCACATATTGCCATGCTCTTCGTCGACGGTGACAGCGTATCACAACTCTCAACCGGGAGTCTCGACGTCACTCGTGTCGATCGGCATACTATGCTGCACCGCTAGGGAGTCCGTTTCGACAGAGGCTCCTTATGTAACAACACCTCAATTAACTCCAGTCTGCTCATCTTCCCAATCGCCATCACAGTGTACTCCTCTTCCTGATGTACTTCGTCGACTTATTATCCGCGAAAGCAATGTGAGGCTAAGAATGGACGCCTTTAGAGCTCTGCTTTAACTTTTCGCAAAGGCGACATCAGATCTGGACCTGCCTGTCTAGCTATGAGAAGGCTCCATCGCCATCTGTTTTCCGTTGACGTGGCCTCCACAATCTCTTCACCTACATCATTAACTAAATCCCAGATGCAAATTACAACCATGACCGAGTGCACGACTTCTGGAGTACAACTTAAATTTAGCATTGTCATAAGCTGTGCTATGTCTACCTCTATTGATCTAGTATTTATACATTTGAAAGTGTCTACAAACGCTTCATTTTGAATGTAAACGGTCTTGAAAAGTCGGCAGTGTTGCTACTAAGGGCGGAGTTCGCTGAAGGCAGTGCGCGCGTAGCTTCCAAGATAAGATTGTGAGCGGACCCGGCCAGGTACCTGAAACTAGGCCCACTGCGGGGACCAAAATAGAACAAACTCTACACGTTGGAATATGCGCTCCTCCTCTCCATAAATTCGCACAGAGGATCCCGAGCTCGATCTCTTCGTAACCCTCGGGTATTATCACGGGCTTCGGTGACACGTATGGAGCTAACCATGTCTGGCTCGATAATGATGTTACCTGACGCACGATTGTAGGCAGACAGTGGTACTGCAGCCTATATATTCAGCACCGCCCCATCCCAAAGCTAGGTCTTGTTTCCTTTCTTCTTCTACCAATACCTCGAAACTTGCTACTCAAGTCGAACAACGTCTTCACACCCAACTCCCAGACCATCAGTCAGACACCTCGACACGTACGAGCTTCCAACATCATCACAGCAAAGATACTGTGCGAGTCAGATTCCGGGATGACGTCGGACAGCAATGCACAAAGCAATCTAGAGGAGGATGAGGAATTTTGGGACAGGTGGTGTTCAAATATATTCGAGCGCACATTGGTGAAGCCCATGAAGAAGCCTCTCACAGCACCTATGGATCTGGCGGTTAGCGATTCCGATATGGAAAAGCTCAAAGCTGGTTTCAGACCCCGAAACCAGGACGATAAATGGGCTTGGCTAATTGAGGATGAAGGCGGCAACACATCTATCCACGTTATTCGACACTTCGTACAAGAGGAGGTCTATATACTTGACATTACCCCAAAGCCAAGTAACGACGATGCCGCCAGTGCAAAGATCCACAGCATTACCTGGGAAGGAGATTTGAATGGTATACAGTATGACGTAGAGCAGGCCAAGAAGAATGTTGTGATTCTGGCTAGAATCATTCTCAAATGCGACTTCGAGATGCTCCCCGACTATGCGCCCTGAACAGTTTAATACCGTCAAGCTGGACGCGGAATAGATCCAAGGCCATTTCGCCAGCTTAGAGGAGTCATCATATTGTTGGGTTATTTCTTCGGTACCTGTACTTGATACTACCTAAGTACATCCAATCTCTCCTAATACAATGTCGCCTATTTCCGCCGCCTATGATGTTATGACGATCACATTCACCCCCGATTGCATGGTGGGGGTGTCGAAGAATCCTATAAATGATTGAGGCGAGTGCACGCTCTCAGCTCGACACCGACAGACTGACGCTTAGGTGCAACATGCCAGGTTGGACAACCTCAGGAAGAAGCAAGGCAGCAATTTATACACTTCAAACAGGTACTCTAGGCAAGCCGACTCCGGATTCATACCCAGAGCGTACACTTTCACGTTCAATTATAACAAAGAACATCTGCGTGACAAGGAATGCAATCTGTACTGGAAAAGAGTGTGTTTCTATGCGTAAAAACAGTCTAAGCTACTTGAAAACTAGAACCAGAAACCTTGGAAACAGTGTTGTAAGATGGGCATCGTAACACGGGCAGTCGAGCTGGTTGCGTGTCGCAATTAACAAGACCTCGAAACAGTTGGAGTTAAACCCTAAACTTTACCGAACGGACCAAAGGGACCGAACGCTTCTTGTCATCATCATCGTCATCGTCGTCCTCCTCCTCCCCATCCTCAAAGTCGTCTCTAGTCACCGTTTTGATCACCTTGCCTCTCTTGATGACGTCCCACTTGATGATGCTATCCCAGTCAATCTTGCCCCTCACTGACCATTCCTTCTCCCCAGGTGAAGGATGCTCTTCGCCTGCATCCTTGAACGCTTGGATCGTGTCAACAAACTTGATGCCGTTTTCGGAGATGTAGTAAACATAGACTTCCGAGGGGGATAAGGCGCCTCCTGCAAAAGAAAGAGGTACGATTAGCGGGATTTCTCAGACAAATATGGGATGTGTACTGCGATCCTCAATTACCTTTAGCGACACTGTAATCGGTCGTGGTTGAAATCCATGGATCATCGTCACCTAGCGTGTTCCTTACATGCTCAATGACAGACCCGTCGCCGTCAGGATCTTTGGCCACGAAGCCTTCGTCGTCTTGGATCTCGGAAGGCGAGCGAAAATCCATACGATAGACGTCGGCCAACGCAGGGGCTAGTAGGGCGAGGAAAGAAGCGAAGTAAACGATTTGAGAGCGACCGAACATATTGAAGTGATTTGCTTTGCTCGTTGCAAACTTCAAAGAGTTTTCAGGGGAAAGGAAGGATTCGTTTAACGAGAGAAGCTGAAGATGAAGATGAAGTGTATTTTCTTAGACAGAGCGATGCAAATGATCGTTGGGAATGGGCGAAGATGGGTTGATGAATGTTGATATTCGAGTTATAGAGGAAGAATATCGAGGTCTTATATACTTCAGTGCGTGGTATCTCACTGCTTGGTTCAATCTAAGGAGATGATCAGGCATCGATGAATTACAAGACTCCCGTCGATTGCTATTCAACTGCTGGGCGCCTAGCACTGTGCAAAGATACAAGATCGACATTTCGACGGACTCGGAGAGATTATTTCGGGGTTCAGTTTCGGAGGTGGTTTCACAAACTGTCCCACTGCTTACATTGGCATAAGCTGATGTCCTGTCACGTGATGGTCATGATTCGTGCGCATATTCCAGCGGTACTATAATAGTGTCTGTATATCAAGTGACGGAACGACGGCGCGCACCCTGAAGGCATCAACGGAGGAACTATGAGAAGCTCATCCGTAAGGGTTGACCTCATTTACAGTAATGGTCGTTAGGCATGATCCTTATAGGCGGCTTATATATTAGCTCTGGGTGTCAAGCAGTAAAATAGATTTAATGTCGCTTTTCAGACTAGCAACAACATTGCCATCGTTTTTCTCAAGAACCGAGGATCTTCAGAAGGCTGTGGCGGGATTTAACGTATACCGCGTCATGGGTGGCATTCTGTCGGGCACAATCTCATGGCGTCGGGCTTCGTCGATTCAGCGGCTGATCCCTGGGGTCCAGAAATCACTGTCCAGTCCGAGCTCGACGTCATATATACTACTTCGAACAACAGCCTATACAGTGCACACTGTTGTAAGTTCTACCACCTATCAATTGACGGAATGTAAGGCTGGCACGTCTCACGCTGTGGCCGGAGTAAGTCCATGGGTACTGCCAAAATAAACTCCAGCGATTTCCAATCTTTGTCGTGTTTCACAGGCAACTGGTAGATTCTCACGTAGCCAGCGACAGGCTACGATAGTTTCAGTCGACGGAGTTGCTTTCTGTCCAGCATCTTCCCCCCCTTCCCCCCTCGATTTCGTATAGGCTCTCTTCATCTGTCGTTTCAGGGTCGTAATGTCTCTCAAACGATTCACCTCACTCCTTCCGGATCACGACGGAGATACTCGAGCTATTTACCCATGCTTGCGGATAATTCCGCAGTTACAGCAATGACGTTGAGATACGGTGCATCCAATCGATTATCGTGTGGTGAGTCGACGCGAGCTTGACGCTGCGCTGTATGCTGTAAGGTGACTTCTAAGCTCATATGGACATGTTGAGATGCATTGTCCACATTCCTCATAAAATGACGTCGATCATTAGTGTGTCTGTATCCGAGTGTTGTAGTTGCGGTCCTCCAGGACGAATGTCTTTGGCAATTGTCTTGCATGACTACTTGGACGACTAACAAAGTGTCCGAGCCCATGATCTTGCTCCACTGACTCACGTTAGGGGCGCGTCGGAATGATGATTAACGTTAATGCAGAGGTACCGGCAAGGGTAGAAGACTGGGCCTGCTCAGGGCAATAGATCAAGATTGGTGAAACATACAATCACTTGGGGTCGGTCGCACATTGTGCGGCAGGCGTTATCACTGCCTTGTTGTGTGGTTAGTCGGGACCTTGCTTGGTGGCAAAGAATAACAACATCACGGTATGGAGCTCTTGATCGCTATTGCAGATTCTTTCAATGGACTTTGTCAAGAGATGTAAGCATGACTGCAACAGGCTTGTGACTAAGGTAACTATTATTCATGTCCTTCAGACAAAATCTGGGATCAAGATGTACAACAAGCTGACCACGGTAGTGCCCAAGACATTCTGATGTCTTCTCGGTGTGACTCCCAGCTCTAAGAAATTGAACGCTCCTATTACTTTACAACCATCCGATTTCGCCGAATCAGCAGCTATAGGTAGGTGCCTTCAGCACCCTCCTTGATGAGAAGATCTCGAATAAAGCGGAGTCGCTGATTGCACAAGTAGTGGTGCTTGCCGAAATGAGCGGACCGCCTTATTTTTGGTTCTATCCACAGAAGTAGTCAGTAGATTAGATTCCTGGGTAACCTGATTAGTCGGAGTCTCCTTATGCACATAGTGAGGGGAGCCTTGTCCCTATATACACAAGGCCAACATCTTATCTACAGTAAAGAATGGGACTAGCCCCTGCCCAGTTCTCTACCACGGTTCTAGCCTATGACCTAGAATAGACAGCCACTTACCAAGGCTTTGATATTATTGCATACGTCACATATATCATCATAGACTTTGCCTAAGCTCTAGAAAAGGTGCGTACATGCCCCTTTACCTACTGTAGGTAGTCTGACACTTTTACCCATCCTACTTCATGCAGGAAGTCTCCTGGTAGCAGGGATTCGTCTCCTGGTAGAAGAGCTTCCTATAATGTGTACCAGAACTGAGGTAGTCCGCACATTTCGGCAACCATCATAAGACATACAGCCAGCATATGAGAGATTTCGCAGGGTAGAGGTCATCGACGAAGCGACTACGGAGTATCACAACGTTGATTATGAGCCAAGAGGTGATTTCAACTCTCGCCATCTACTTTCCCTTATCACAGCTGCGTGCCAGACCGGGTGCTGGCGCATCTAGGAAGCGCCCACGATGTTAGTTTTTGAACCACCAAAAGCGTGTACGCTTTACAGGACATGCCCCTTCTTCTAAATATTTCGCAAAATTGGGCAGGATACTTTTGCTTTTTACTTTTTACTCAGTAATAAACTTGATTGATGGCAATTGACCTTCGGGCTTCGACTTTGATACTCACAATGCCATAATGAAACGTATCATTACAGTTGTTTGCAAAACATAGGCCGTCTCGTGTGACTGCGCCTGTATTACACTGTCCAAGTCTCCTAAGAGCTTCCTTGCCGCCAAGACCATGATCCTGGTGAAAGCAGAGGCAGTCTTATTCTGCAGTACTTCTGTTCCGCAGTCCACACACTCCCCACAACCCCCTTCAGCATGTATCTCCAATCACTCTACCACGATCGACAGTAAGAGCTCGAACGCAAGAACATCGTTTCTTTCACCCACCTACAACACAACTGTCTACTCCACAACTTCACTCGCTTCAAAAACGGCAATCGAGCCACGCACCACAGCCCAGTCTTTTCACCAGTAGAGCTCCAGCACTAAGGATCTCTTTAAATCGACATCACCACATTCTTCGCTTTCTGTTGCTAAAACTATCAAGCTCAAGCAGTGATCTCCTCGCACCGGGTCTTTTGAAGAGTACCTAAGAACCCCACTGACGCCTACAATCCGCTCATAGCTTGAAACGCCACTTTCGGACATAAACTTAACAGCGGTAAGCGATATGCTGCGTTGTCTGTCCTGTGCTAAGGGGGGAGCAGTCACTGCAAGGCAAGGGGATTGATGTAGAGATTGAGAGCGCTGTAGCAGGCAAGGGATTTGGTTTAGGTCCATCTATACTCTGCGTATGCTTGTCAGAAAAAGTAGGCAAGGCATTTGGGAAATGTGTATGGTGAGATGAGGCTCTATGCTAATCAATCGCGTTATCACACGAATGTTATTTCATCAATTTCCGTCTTCTGCACATGGCCAAATGCTCATTCTCGCGGCAGTTCCTTGATATGGAAATGTCGCTGTTGACCACGCTGCCATCTGTTGCCAAAGTCAAGCAATAGCAAGTCTAGCCCCACCCACCGCAACATCACACTTATACATGTGTATAATCACAATGAGTAAACCCATAAAAGTTACATTCAAACTTGAAACGCAACACCCTCCCTCTTGACTAGATTCTTCCCTCCGCTCGCGTATCCCGTGCCCTCACTCCTGATCTCCACCAGCCCCGGCTTTATCCCGCTTTCCTTCTCCTTCTTCCTCTTCTTTCCCTCCTTCTCATTCGCCTCCGGTACCGTCGTGAGATCCGCATCACACACATAGCAATGCACAGTCTCCGGATCGGGCCCCTCGTCATGCGCATCGCGGTGGTGTCTATGCTCGGGCTTCAAGAACTTCTCGACGCAAGGTTTGCACAGGACGTGACCGCAGGGGATGGCGAGCATGGCTTTTGTACCGTTCGAGAGGGCTTTCTGGCAGCTGGGGCAGGTGCGGATGGATTTGCCTGTCTCTGCGGACTTTTCCTCGTGGAAGTTGACCGTCGTTAATGCCTTCAAGGACAAGTCGTGGGGGTGCTCTGGGTCGCTTGATGGACAGGTAGGGTTTTGTTTCGCTTTGCTAAGACCCTTGTGGTGTGTTTCTGGTGTTTCGCCGGGGACCCAGAAGCTTGGGAGCTCTTTCTTTGCGGCTTTGCGCTCGTCTTCGAGCGTTTTCTTTGCCTTGTTGCGCTCCTCAGAGGCGATACGCTTCAGTTCTTCTTCGTCAATCTCGAATTTGCGTTTTGTACCCTTGCTGCCTGTGCTGTCGTCTTGCTCGATCATGATCTTTCCGCCTTCCCGGCCAATGACTTTGGAGCCTGCGCCGACTTTGACCTCGAGACCTATCTGCACGGCCTCAAACTCTTGCACAGCACGCTGTCTTGCCAGCTCGTCCTCACGCTCTCGTTGATCGATCTCATCCAATTTTTGCCGCTCGGCAAGCTTCTCAAGTCGTTTGATCTCTTTCCGTTGCGCAAGCAAGTTTGTCATGGCGCATTCTCTGCAAAACAGGTCGCCCGACGGACAGCATACTGGATCGACGGCCGGGAGTAGACAGAGTTGACATGATCCAAAGGGTAAAAAAGAATCACGCGTCAGTCGCGTCGCCTGCGAGCCCCATCGATCCTTCAAAGCATTGCGCTCGTAAGCCGAGAAAACATGACCGGGCGGCGGCATATCGAATGGATGAGGTGGATGTAATAAATCACGGGCGATGTTAACGAAAACGGGTCCAGTCGCGAGAAGGAGCGCCACACGTGGTGGCTGCTGAGACGCATGAACCCTGATCCCTGCCCAAGTTTTGCGCCGCGGCACGTCACTGCGCGGGCGTTGTGCCTGATCGGAAGGACAAGCGATTCTTGGAGCTCGTCTGATCCGAGTTTCTCCTGCATGTCTGTCTTTATCGCTTTCACGAGCAATGCAACCAGAGGCGCGGACTGAGGCTCCTGAGGCTCCCAGTGCGCCATGGCGCGCAGCGTCTGTTTTTACCATGGGCGCGGTGGGCCTGCTGTGCAAGGGTTTCTTGGGGTTGAACAAGATTGAAACGCATGGCATGGAGCGCTTCTTGCAGCTATTAGATGAGAGGAGGGAGCCGAAGGATAGGGAAAGAGGTTTGATTACAGGTATGCGATCACTTTGTTGGGGTAGAGAGTACTTTTGAGGGCTAACGGGACATAGTATCGAACCACATCTCTGTGTACGTACCGAGGCGCAATGACGATACGTGAACGCGACTAACGAGAGTCGCGTTGCAGTATGGATGATCCTATTCTATGGGGCATACTCCCTCTGAGCTACATGTTTACGCCGGACAATTTGCGCTGGGGACTGGCCAGCTACGATTTATGTTTCACAAACAAGTATGCTTTACCACCCATGAGCATACATCAATCGCTTACATTTTGGCAGAGGGTTGTCTACCTTCTTCACCTTCGGTCAGACCTTACCCACTCATCGCAGCGCACATTCGCAATTCGGCGGTCTTTTCCAGCCCACCATTACGCAAGCCATCCGCCTTCTGTCGCGCGGCCCCTTCCTCAATGCCGACCCTCCCGAGAAGCCTACGACGTCCCTCAAGAGCCCAGACATCATCGATCCGTTCAGCAGCGGGCACCTCACTTTCTCGACGAATGGGATTGATACGTTCCCCGCGCCCTCACAATACACCAGCAGACGGCATGCATGGGTACACATCTTCCCTGAAGGCATGATCCACCAGTCTGAACAAAGGATAATGCGCTACTTTAAGTGGGGAGTGTCGCGCCTGGTCTTGGAGAGCGATCCAATGCCTGATGTCGTGCCCATCTTCATTGAAGGGTTTGACAAGATCATGAATGAGGAGCGCACATTCCCGCGGTTCATACCACGGCCCTTTCAGAATGTCAGAGTAACGTTTGGCGAGAAGCTGAACATGGAAGAAGTGTTTGGGGATTTGCGCGCCAGGTGGAAGAGGCTGCGCGCAGACGAGGAGCGAAAGAGCGGGACGCTCGACGTCGGTGTTCTGAGCGAGGCGTTGAAGTACTCGGACGAGGCTGTCAAGATACGCATCGAATGCACAGACCGTATTAGGAAGGCTGTGCTCGATGTCAGGCGCCAGCGAGGCTACTCAGATGAAGACCCCAAGAACAACCTTGCAAGCACATGGCTGAGAGAAGGACCCAACAGAGAAGGCCGCCAGGACGATGGCAGCATTACAAAAGAAGAGTAACGATGGGTTGTAGGATACAATTGTATATATACGTGTCTGGCCTTGTAAGAGTAGGCGTGTGGAGTCTAGGGCGACTCGAGGACGCAGCGCGCAGTGTCTCAGATTAGATCAAGTTATGACCGTCAGCGATTTCCTGTACGGCTGCAAAGATCAACCACAACCGCAAGGCGGGTTTCAGCAGTGAGTGGTACAGGCGCTGCGATGTTGTTGTGCATCGCAGCAGTCTCTGGCTGCTCTTTGTCGTCATCGACTGCTGCAAACGCGCAGCTGGTGAAAGGGACTCGGAGCGCGCGTGTTTTCGTTGTCGAGGCCTTGGCACCAGCCCGACATAAAACCTGCAGCAGCTGCCCCGCTTGAATCGACCGTGCCTTCCGTTTAGTCCTGTTCCTGCCTTTTGCCCACAGTTACCGCCTGCCCCATACGCGCGCAACGAAACATTTCATCAGCGTGCATTGCAGAGACCCACCCGCAAGCTTTGATCGCACCGCAGCAGCTGTCCACGCGCAGCTGTTAAATACCCGGCCAATGGCTTCCTGGGCCCCACAGAGTCCCGATCTGTCTTCCTACCACTCCGCCGACGCAGAGCCCGTACACCCCCAGCACCAGGGCTATCGAGGATCAGTGTCGCACGCCATTCCCCAGGGCGCCCCACCCTTGCCCAGTCCCTCGCTGCCGACCAACCCCTCGCCATATTCGACCTACGCGCCCTACAGCGCCCGCAAAGAAAATATGCAGGATGCAGACTACATCCCAGAGGCACCGCTCGCCGCGCCCCAGCTGTCTGAGATAGGCAATGGCTCCACAGGAGGCTCCATGCTCCCACCGAACATCGACAGCATCATCATCAAAAACCACTTCCCCGTTGCGCGCATAAAGCGCATCATGCAGGCCGACGATGACGTCGGCAAGGTCGCGCAAGTCACACCAGTAGTTGTCTGTAGGTTACCCTGTCCTGACCTCACGCACGCGTGTCTAGGCTAACAGCAGCACAGCGAAAGCTCTAGAGCTCTTCATGATCTCGCTCGTCACCAAAGCCGCCGCTGAAGCCAAGCAGCGCAACTCAAAACGCGTCGGCGCCATCCACCTCAAGCAAGCCATCACCAGGAACGAGCAGTTCGACTTTCTCAACGACATCGTTTCCAAGGTTGCCGACGCGCCCGAGAAGACCGAGTCTGACGCCATGGACGAGGGCAAGAAGAAGAAGGCAACTCGCGGCCGGAGGAAGAAGGCGGACGATGACGACGACTTTTGAGCCAGCTGAAGGAGGATATACGTGATCTTCTGGAGGCATGGCGGACGTAAGTATCTGTCAAGCACGTTACACAGCATCGCGTTGAGGCTTAGGGCTGAGACAAAGGCGCATCCACCGGTTCCCCTCCAGCGTCTATCGAGCTCGTTCATACGCCCGTGCTGTTCTTGCCACCCCTTGCATCGCCCCGATAATCCGCGCTCGACTGCACTTAACTTCATTGTTTGTGTTTGCCATGCGCAAGGACTACTCGATGGGAGCAGGGGCACGATGTGGCACGGAAACCGAGCTCTCTGCACAACCACGCATCATGAATGTGATATTGCGACGAAGGACGTCAGGGTACCTCGACTGTTTAGTCAGTTCGCTCGGATAGCGACGATACCATTGAAAGATAATGACTATACTTGCGCTCTTTATCTCCAAACTATCCATCAGGACTTGACGGGTGTATAACGATCTACATCCTTCCCTTCGGAGACCTTGTGTAAATAACCTGTCCGACTTCTGATACACGACCATCCAATCTGCATCTAAGTAGAGCAACTAACGCCTGATTTGCTCGTCAGTTGTCACGGCTAAAGCGACTTGTAACCGCAGTTGCGAATGCGGCTCTATAAGAAATCGACCAGGACTTAGTCCGGTGTAATTTAACCGACCTTCCCCATCCACCCCGCACCCCGGTCGTAACACAGGCACAAGCTGCAAATGGACCTGTGTTCAGCCAGAATCCTGGCTTAGACCCAGATTGCATCACCAATTCGAACTTTAGCGTTCCACCTCCGCAATTTACCATGAATATGATATAATAGTTGCTCTCCCACAATCAAGTGAACACATTCACCGGGTAGTACTGCCAATAGGTGTCCAATATGTTCTTCGCTAGGTTGTTCACTGTATTTGCTGGTGCCATCGTGCTTGTGCAAGGGCACGTTGCCAACGGCACGACCATACAACCCAATCCTTCGAATGGACACTGGGTAGATGCCTGGGCAAGCATGCCGCAGCTCACAGAACCTGCAAATCTGCCTCCGACGCCTTTTGTAAGAGCAACACCACATCGCTTTATTCCAAGCATCCTGACTCAAATCTCAGAACCAAAGTGGCGCAGTCTTTGTCAACTCTACAGTCAGGCAGACTCTGTACATGACCGCCGACGCTTCGCAGATACGCATCAGATTCTCAAATGTCTTTGGCGGCTCTAATCTACCCATCACCGCAGTCACAGTCGCCCTCCCCGCCAACAACACAGCAGGTATACACCAGATCCAGGCTCAGACAGTGCAAAAAGTCACCTTCTCTGGCAAGGATTCAATCAGCATCCCCAACGGAGCGCTTGCAGTCTCTGACCCCCTGAATTTCGCTATCAAGGCCCAACAGGTCATCACAGTCACTGCATACCTTGCAACTGGCCAGACGACCAACTCCATCACCAGCCATCCCGGCAGCCGAACAACCAGCTGGTGGCAGTTCGGCAACGCCGTCAACGCTGCAGAGCTGGCCATCACAGACGCAACCACGCAAGCAGCAGCACACTGGTACTTTCTGTCCAGCATCGAAGCCTGGGTACCAAAGAGCTCCGGCAGTCTCTTGATCGTAGGCGACTCCATCACCGACGGTCGCGGCTCAACAACAAACCAAAACAACCGCTGGCCGGACCTACTCCTGGCCCGCCTCCAGAAAGATGGAGCCACCAAATCTATCTCCCTCGGCAACCTCGCTGCGGGCGGTAACCGTATCCTCGCTGATGGTCTGGGCCCGAATGCATTTGGCCGCATTGACCGCGATGTTCTTGCTCACCCAGGCGTCAAATACGCGATGGTGTTCGAGGGCGTGAATGATATCGGGACTGCGCCAGCGACGGCGGATGCGCAGAGTGCGGTGTATGACAGTCTTGTGCAGGCGTACAAGCAGATTGTGACGTTGATCCATGCACACGGCATCCCCGTGTTTGGCGCGACTATTACCCCGTTTTCTGCGCCCAGTAACTTTACGGGCCAGCCGTATTCCAGCCCTGTGCGAGAGGCGACGAGGTGGGCTGATCCATCTTGTTAAAATAATAAAGGGATGAGTTACTGACAGTGTTGCAGGCAGAAAATCAATGACTTCATCCGCAATTCTGGGACGTTTGATGCGGTTGCAGACTTTGATAAGTTTCTGGCGGACCCGAATATCCCAAGCCAACTCTCGCCTCAGTATGACTCTGGCGACTATCTGCATCCTGGGCCAGCTGGATATCAGCATCTGGCGGATGAATTTCCTCTGGAGATCTTCAGCCAGTTCGAGGGCGGCGTTAGTGGCTTTGTGTAGTTGGAACGTGAAGCTATGCAGTTTTAAAGAGAGTGAATATCGTGTTACATCTCAGTACATATACACTTGTACTTTTGATAGACTGAGCCATAGATCCGGATCCACGAAGCTACTCGAATGTAAGATTTAGATCGCCTGCCAGTGGACAACCGGGTACTTTGTGAGAATGTCAAATAGCTTGCATCGCACAGCACAAGAAGCGAAGCGCCGAAGCTGAGGCCTTGGTCAGATTCAAACCTGCTTCATCAGCATTCAACATGCGGGTCTTGTAGTGCAAGCCGTTGGTGACTGCCAGTACCGAGTCGTGAAGGAAGCTACAGCACATAAAATCTAGCACGTTCAACGCGCATCATCGTTACAAAAACGACTTGCTTGCCACAGACATGCACGCGGAGATATCAGCACGTTCAACACGAAAGCCATAGATCGGTGGCTAATGAAGCTCCAGCGACCGAAGGTTCTGCCGTTTTCCGGCCGGAAAACCCGAACACAGTTGACGGATATAACTGACACATTGACCATCGCGGATATTCCGCGCGTCGAAGATGGCTAGCCTACGTCATAATAAGTTATCTGAGCCCTGCACAATGGCGATGGCGCCGGAGTGCTCCAGAGACTAAAAGATGTGACAGCTGCACCGTTTCCTGACGATCTCTGGTCGCTTTGGCCCCATCTCGAGTTTCTAGCAATATCTATCGTCACCGCCATTAGCCAACGTTGAGCTCGCACATATACAGAAAGAGCCAGGAAGTAAAAAATATCACCGGGAGAGGCAATTTTCAAGCACGTGCTCTTGCAACAATTGATTAAGATATCTTCAATCACTACCAAGTCCTCCCGGCCCATCCATAAGGACCACCATGCCGGACCCCACAGGCGTGGACTCAGCAGCACCAGAGGCACACGAGTATCGTGCCTCATCCCCGCCACTCGAAGAAGCCATTGAGCCCTCGCGCAAACCGCGAACCAGGCGAAGACGTGGCTCCAGCGGCTCCACCTCCTCCTCGGATCTCTCGTCCGCAGACGAAAAGGACCACGATGGCCACCGCCCCTCAAGCCGCGAAGTGAAGAAAAGCATATCCCGCTCTCGAAGCCGCGCAAGCTACTCCCTCCCCCTCCAGCAACCCGTCGCAACAGCCACCGGTATTGGTGCGCCCATGACTAAACCACTGTCTAGACGGGAAACAGCTCTGTCAAGACTTCGGACCCGGACAAACACAGCACCCTTCTCGCATCCTCTGGCGCACCAGCAGACGGCGGCGGATGTACTGGTCGACTTTGACGGCCCAGATGATCCGTATCGACCCATGAACTGGCCGACGAAGAAGAAGGTGTTGACGACGCTGATGTACGGGTTAACGACTATGACGGCGACGTGGGCGTCTTCTGCGTACAGTGCGGGGACAAGACAGGTGGCTGAGGAGTTCAATGTCGGGAACCAGGTAGCTGTCTTGGGTACGACGTTGTTCTTGTTCGGGTTTGGGACGGGACCGCTGCTGTGGGCGCCGTTATCTGAGGTATTTGGGAGGAAGTTGGCGGTGCTGACGCCGATGTTTGTCGCTATGTGTTTTAGTTTTGGGAGCGCGGCGGCTAAGGATTTCCAGACGCTGATGCTGACCCGGTTCTTCGGGGCGTTCTTTGCAAGTGCGCCGGTTACGAATACCGGCGGAGTGTTGGGGGACTTGTTCAGCCCGGCGTGGAGAGCTCTTGCACTGGCGGGCTATGCTATGGCTGTTGTTGGTGGTCCATGTTTAGGTAAGCATTGTCTTGTGTGAAACTATAGATACCAGCTAATATTCATATCAGGACCCATCGTGTCTGCTGCCTTCGTTTCCAATCCTTCTCTTGGTTGGCGCTGGACCGAGTACTTCACCGGCATAATCCAAGGCGCCATCCTGGTCGTCGACGTAATTTTCGTCGATGAATGCTATCCGCCCAAACTCCTCGTCTACAAAGCCCGCCGCCTCCGTCACGAAACAGGCAACTGGGCACTGCACGCTAAATTCGAAGAATGGGACGTCAGCTTCTCCCAACTGTGCCGAAAGTTTCTCGTCCGCCCCGTACAGCTCCTAATGACACCAATCTGCTTCCTCGTCGCGCTATACGCCAGCTTTTGCTACGGGATCCTCTACATGCAACTTGGCGGCATCCCCATCATCTTCGGTGAACTGCGCGGCTGGTCTGCGGTATCCTCCACGCTCCCTTTCCTCGGCATCTTCCTCGGCGCCTGTTTTGGCTGCGGTATCAACTCCTACAACCAGACGCTGTACAACAAAGCCTACCACGCAGCCGGCGACCGTGCGGTCCCTGAGAAACGCCTCCCGCCCATGATGCTCGGCTCTGTTCTCTTCGCCTCCGGCCAGTTCGTCATGGGATGGACTGCCGACCCGCAGTTCCCGTGGATCGCGCCTGTCATTGGGCTCGTGATGCTGGGCACAGGATTCTTTACTATCTTCCAGGCTGCGCTGAACTACCTCGTCGATACCTTCACGGAGTACGCGGCGTCAGCTGTGGCGGCGAACACGTTCCTCAGGAGCTGCTTCGCGGGTGCGTTTCCACTGGTTGTTACGCCGATGTATCATAATATTGGAGTCGGGCCGGCGAGTAGCATCACAGGAGGGTTTGCGGCGCTGCTGATTCCAGTGCCGTTTGTCTTTTATATTTATGGAAAACGCATTCGAAGGAGGAGTAAATGGTCCAGGAAGAGTGTGTTTGATTAGAATATACCCCGTTCTTGTAGAATTGATGCGAATTTTGTCTACCAGCAATCTCAAAGTCACCAATGCTGTTCAAACCATGGAGTCACAGCTTCTACTACGAATATTGGCAAACCAATCGTGCAAGCACTTGCGTATCATTGTCCGTGCTATACCTCTTTTTACCCCTTAGCGAGACGCAGGGTAGCTGAGCATTGGGGCATTTACGTTCGCCTAATTCCCAGATCAATGTCGCAGAAATGCCCTCTTAGCCCACGTGGTCGTACATACACCTGTTCGGAAGGTATGGTCAGAAGCACGAAACGCAAAGTCTCACCGTTGCGGTAGTCGACATGCTTCTCACACTTCTGGCCGACGACAGGGGGCCTTGGTTCGTGCAAATCGCCATGGTGATCAGTTTCAAGGCAATCGGCTGATTTGCAGCGCCACGGGTGGATATGAGTGACGCCAAACTAGCAACGTAGTGCTCTAGTCGCGTGCTCGGCGACTACTTATTGCTGTGAGAGAAGGTAGCGTTAAAAGAGAACCTTCACGTGCAGTGCAGGTCTGTGATGATGGCCTGAGTTGTGATACGGGTCCCGGCCTGTTATGCGTTTCACGTTTTCGGCCGCTTTTGGTCCTCATAAGATATCCTCCATCCCACTTCGCGCTTGATGATCATGTCGCGGCTGCTATGGCTGGTGTAGCCACTCTGCGGTCTTGAAGAAGTTTCGTTTGGTTCCGAGACCTCGTGGTAATATCTATTCCCTTGGCTACGTGGCGTTTCGTCGGAGGCAATAACTTCTTGATGCTTGTGAGCATTCGCGTTTGGGTTTATCGGCAAGATGAATCCTTCTGAGCGTTGCCCCGACCCTAGTATGTACGTCTTGTCGTCGTCCGGACCAGATCGGTGGCCGTACGGAGAGTCTAGGTCGATCTCCATGCCGAATCCAGAGTTGAAGGTCCGCATAAACTTCTTGAGAGTCGGAATGGTTGCCGATATGAGTGACCACAGTAGCTCGCATTGCTGAAGCACGAGCGCTGGTATGATTGACCGTGACATATTGGTTGCGTTGCTGTATTTCGACACGTAGTACAGATGCACGGCTGCAATGGCTACCAAAGGCAGCCTGAATCCAAAGGCAATGGCCACTTGGGTCTTGATGTGTCTTTTCATCCGGATAGACCATACGAACAATGTCGGCAGTATCACCAGGAGTAGTTCCGTCACGATGTCGAAGGCAGCTGTCATCCACCATTGAAGCAGTCGTGTACGGCAGTGGTTTGGTCCTCCGTCACGTACGAAATCGGATGGACTGCAAGATAGTGCCATGCCTATGATGGACCCAAGGGCCCAAAGGATGGTAATAGCGATTGTTGTATAGCAGAGAATCCTCGCTTTTCGGGTAACGACGATATCGCGCGTGAACAATCGCAGCATCAAAGCAGTGACCGAAAGCTTCGATGCTGCGAGTGCAAGGATGAAGAACAATTGCGCTGCGAATGTAGCCTGTGACCTCAGTTTAGTGACGGAGCCGGAGAATTTAGAAGCCCAACCCACCTTGCCCATGATCCCCTCCCGTGTTCGGTTGAGCTCTAGTGTTGAATCTCCAAGACCATTCTGCAAAGCGATGAACACCGGTATATTAACACCCAGTTGCAAGGCCTATAACATGTGAATGAACGTTTGCAATTATCGAAATGCAACTTACAGTTGCAATTGTGACTGCAGCATCGTCCACCCCATATAGTCTCCATTTGATATGTAGGCGAACGACCAAGACTAACGTGCAATATATGAGGCAGAGGATGGATGCTATCCACAGCTGTCCAGAGGAATTCTCTGCTGTATTTGGAGCAAACCGATGCGTTGATACTGATTCCATGATAAAAGAGATCATGTGCTAAACAAGTGATCGTTCAAAAGGATAGCCGCCTGTCGAGGGAACAGGCAGTTGTCACCTCCAGTTTTGGCGTTCTTCATGATCCAACGTTGATCGGAAGGTACGAACCCTGGCGCCACATCATTGGTAGTGAATACAGGAGACGGATCCGAATGGAACATGGGGTGAACTGTCAGGAACCTAAAACAAGAGGCTGAGCTAGACGTGCCGTCCGACATAGGCTTGGCATCGTTTGGCGAGGAGGGTGAATGTTTGGTACTGGGGTTGAGCCACTCTCAAAACAAGAATCCTAGCCATCTGCGGATAGGCTAGGTGATAGGATACGATGCTTATTGAGCTATGGCAGGATGCCGTGTGTGCATCGGTGCGTAGTTGTTGGATACTTCCAAAAGCCCTCAGGGGGACCAGCGCTCGTCACGTGAAAATCGTATGTCGCTGAAAGCACCAAGTGCCTCAACATTATCTCTTGCAATATCAAACCCGGCTCTTATGCAGATCGCTACTATCAGTCTACCCTTCGAGGCCGCCTCGCTTGACCATTCCGTGCTCGTAGTCGACTTGACAGCTCTCGCGGCGGACGTTGAGTCCGGTGGGGCCTACTGGTGTAACCATCGGAGGCGGCAGCGGCCCGTCCACCGAACGGCATCAATTAGCTGGTTGGCAAGCCACTGTGTCGCACAATCATCACTACCGCACGATGGTCCCTGGAGGACCCTTGGAGCGGACCCGTCTCGCACCGACGATCAGAGCTCGTCAGAGCCGCCGTCGCGGTAAACACCAATCCCAGCCGAAGGGGATGTTGAATATGATCTTCGCTCTGCAGATAATACGGGAAATCACCCCTGCGTCGTCACATATGCGAGGCACTGCTCTTAGGGGGAGAAGATAAGCCATGTGTATGCTTAGGGGGTCCCAAGCAAGTTGGCGCAATGGGATCTCTCGGCGTGATCCCGTCGATGCTATGTTGTCCAGGGAAGAGCCAGCTCGGGTCGGTGCCTTCCCCAGTGGCTGACAGTACAGCGAATCGGATGACGTGCCTAACGAGACTTACTCCTGGCGTGAGCGTCGGTTGGGCTGTGTTTAAGCACACTGGGGCAACAGTCAGAACCGAAACCCAGCGAACGAGGATGCGGGCCCGAGGGACTGGCACGGTGCCCGATGTCTTGCACTAAGGAAGGTGGTGAACGCCGCTCGCTACTTCCTACTCCTCGTGGTCTGAGTCTTACTCTTGGTGCGAGGAAGGCGGGACGGGCTCCTTGCCCGTACAGATGAAAGCATCTCATCCTTCCAGCACTGGGAGATTTGACTTCAGCATCTTTTCTTGTCCCCTCAGCAACGTCCCTCCAATTGTATAATGAGAGAAACGATCAAATCACCCATCGTTGATGGACAGCCTTATGAAGCTGCTATCGAACTGCAACATGCCGATGCCACAAGGAAGATAGGTACGGCCGCAGACAGAGATGCGATGCACCGTATGGGCAAAGTACAAGAGATGCGGCGTAACTTTAGGTTTGTTTCCGTGTGGGCGTTCTCCATGATCCTGATGTCCAGTTGGGAAACAATGCTTGGGTATGTATCCGGCGTCGATGTGTAGGGTGGAAAGAACTAATGTTCATAAGCACAGCATCAATTGGGCTAATCGATGGTGGTACTGCTGGTCTAATTTGGATGTATCTTATCTGTTGGACCGGCTTTGTCTGCGTCAACACATCCATGGCAGAGATGGGATCTATGGCTCCAACTTCTGGTGGACAATACCACTGGGTCAGCGAGTTCGCCCCTCCTCAGAGTCAGAAATTCTTGAGCTACTTAATCGGTAAGCTTTCTGATGTCTTCACAAAAGTGCTGCTCTCACCTACTCTTCAGGATGGCTTTGCGTACTAGGCTGGCAAACAGGCGCTGCCAACACTGCCTTCCTGGCGGGTTCGCAGATACAAGGGCTTATTGCACTGAACAAGCCTGACTACGATTTCAAAGCGTGGCATGGAACCCTCCTGGTCTTCGCTGTCTCTGCCTTTAACATTGTCTTCAATACGTTTTTGGTCAGAAGACTACCTCTGATCGAGTCGATCGTGCTAGTGGTCCATATCTTTGGTTTCTTCGCTATATTGGTCGTGCTTTGGGTGACTGGTCCAATCTCCGATGCACAGACGACTTTTACCACCTTCAACGACTTTGGCGGCTGGAATTCCTTTGGCTGGGCCACATTGTCTGGACTCGTAGCGGTTGTGCTGCCACTTCTTGGAGCAGACGCTGCTGTACACATGTCGGAAGAACTCCAAGATGCTTCGAAGACGCTACCCAGAAGCATGTTGTGGACCACCCTGGTGAACGGCTCGATGGGATTCGTCATGCTCATTACGTTCTGCTCTGTACTGGGTAGTATTGACGACGCGCTGGCTTCCCCAACAAAGCAAGCATATCTTTACGTCTTCTACAATTCAACTCAAACAGTAGCGGGAGCTACAGCTATGGGTGTACTGGTTATATTCATGGCTATCTTCTGTAATCTCTCCATTACTGCTACCTCGTCACGCCAGCTCTTTGCTTTCGCCCGAGATCAAGGCGTGCCATTTAGCAGCACCTTCTCCTATGTAAGTACTCCCGTAGCAGCTAACATCCAAGCGCTGACATTCGTAGGTCTCACCAAACTGGAATGTGCCGGTTAACGCGATTTGCTTGTCCTTCGCTGTGTCATGCCTACTCTCCCTGATTAATCTTGGTTCGACAGCTGCTCTCCTCGTACGTCATACTATACAACACCTCATGATTAGCTGCTAAGAAATTGCAGAACATCGCCTCTCTCTCCACGGCTGCCATTCTCGCCTCTTATATTGTATCAATCTCCTGCATTACACTCAAGCGTATTCGAGGCGAGCCACTTCTTCCATCGAAGTTCAACTTGGGCAGAGCTGGTCTCCCCATCAATATTGCGTCCATCGTCTTTCTCATTTTTGTTTTTGTTTTCTCATTCATGCCAATGGGACCGAGACCGAACGCTGCGGGCATGAATTGGAGCATACTGATGTTTGGCTCGACGATCATGTTTTCTATCTTATACTATGTTTTCAAGGGGAAACATGTGTACGCGGGACCAGTGGCTTATGTGCGCAAATCCGCGTAGTGGGCTTGAAGGAGTACTGTATCGCTACGTCTCTCGTCGTAGTATGATGACTTAGATCCTTCAAAGAGAGAGAAATGTCGATATAAGTTTATGACCTCACAACCGCGTTCTGCTCCGAAACGCAACTTCTGCAACGCATCTTCGCGGATAGCACATCAAACCCTCGAAGTCACAACTCATGTTCACACCTGAGAAATCTGAGAATGGCTTCCTATCCAAACGCCCGATTACTGCCAGTATTGGGTCTCTGGCTGACATCTAATTTGCGCGATCTCCTCACCTTCATTAGTTCCACCCATGAGCTACAGCACCTCTATGCATGCTCTGTTGTGGCTCGGGCTATATTGAGTGTATGGCGAAGTATAAACGGTAGACGGGTCAGCGTTTGCTTCTGGAATGACAGTATTGTACTACTACCTTCACACTGTAGCATATATCTTCAGGAGACAATGAGTAGCCACGTCCTACACCCTTACTCACCATGCCCAACCCACCGCCATCACCTCTCCCCCGCTTTATCCAACTCGCCATTAACGCAACAAACCTCCCTTTCCCTGCACTCAGCTACATCCTAACACCCCTCATCCATGCCCTCTGCTCAACCAACCAGCTAGCCCACCAGTTATGCAATCAGCACCACATCTTCCTCTGCATCTTTCTCCTCCACCTATGGCAGCTGTTCAAATTCTTACCTCCAATCCGCTCTCTCGCACGCCACTGGTCACGTATTGTCGCCGCGCCGTTGCGACTTAGCTGCAGCATCCCCGCAACTCTCATTTTACACGCGCCATCCCGCGTTTTCGCAGCTACCGGATTGACACCACATCAAACAAACACGCAGACGCGATCCACCGCATCGCCCTCTTGACCTTCGTCTGCTCCCCTGCCTGCGCCGTTCTGGGCGCGCTTATTACGGTAGCGTATTTTGCCCTCAAGCGGCGCAAGTACGGTAAGTACTGCGCTAGTATGCGGAGGTTCGGAAAGGGATATTATGCCGACCCAAGAGATTTGATGAACTGGCGCAGAGTGGGCAGTGAATGGGACGCGGTGGATCGATTGCGGGCGTGAGAGGGCGTTGAGAAGGAGAGTTTTGTGTTGAGAAGGTCTGTATTGCTTGTGGGGGTGAAAGGGGGGTTTAGTGCAAGGTGTGTGGCCTGTGGGGAATATGGGGAGAGGGGGGCCGTGAGGGATTTGGAAGGGTGGCTGTATGATTAGATGGCTCGGCAAAGTTGGGTTGAGTGAATAGATAGTATTATATGTTCGATTTGAAAGGAAATGGTATCTCAACTTTATTTTCACCAGCCGCCAACGCCTCGCACTTTCATCGCTTTGTGTGCTCGAAAAAACGCTCAACGCCTCCATGTTCTGATTTACACATTTTAAGCGTCTTTGAACCCCTCTTTCCGTGCAAGCTCCAGGTGCCACTGTAGCACCTTCTGGAACACGCTCTTCCCGCCCGTCTCGATCACATCGCCATGGCACGGGATGATGCGATCAAAGTCCCACTTGTTGATCCTCGCAGTCGACGCCGCGAAGCTCTTCCTGTCGCTTGCGCTAGTTCCCCACCAGATCATCCTCTGCTGCGCCAGCGCCTTGCCCTGGGTGCTCGTCAAAGCGCCGAAGATCTTGGTCAGGAAGCCAGAACTGGGATCGACCCCAGTCTTGGAGAACTGCTCCGTAGGCGGGCTGTTGAACATGTAGTCTGCCTCGATGAGGGTGCGGGTTGGACGGTGGTGGAATACGATCTCCTTGTTCGCGTGCGCGTGCACATATTCCCAGTCGAACTCGGCATCGAACTCGGGTGAGATAGAGTCGAGTGTCTTGGAGGCGCGGAAGAGGTGCGCGAAAGGTACCTGTTCTTTGGATTTGTCTTTGGCGCGGAGTTCGGGGAGGGTCTCAGGGCCGAGGATCTGGGCTTGTGGATAGGCGGAGTGCCAGGGGCCAAGGAAGATGTGGTGCTGTAACATGTCAGTCTGGTAGAAAGTGCGAGAGAAGAGGCAATATGCACCTCAGCATCGGGCGCGCAGATGTAGCGGACTTCCCCTAGCTCGGCGACTTTGGCTTTGACTTCGTCGGTCAGGGCAACGGGCGAAAAGACAGCAAGAGAGCCGGACTGAAGACGCACTGGAAGAGATGTCAATTCTGCAAACAGTAAAGTGAGAGTCTTTACGTACCAATAGTGCCTCGTCCGCCAATCTTTATCCTGCCGAATCGCCAGAAGGGAACGGATAGCGTGGTGATGACCCTGGGTACAACCTCGCGGATGACCATGACCTTGGACGGGTCTGAAGGAACTAGTTTCTGAGACATGTTGAGGTATGTAGATTGATGCGGTGGAATGCGAGTCGCTCAAAGTTTGGAGGACGGTTTGTACGATGGTATGCTCCAGTAGCTTGGAGCTTGGGTAGACGACGTCACAAGATGACGCAATGTTCGAGATCTCGAGATCGCACGTTGGTGAGGTGACTGCACGGAACGTTGCTGGTATTTGTAGATTGTCTGTTATTGCTGGGCTGAGTCGTCATTCACTTTGCTCGGCCGATGCGCAGATCCAATTGTTTCACATGCATTCGGACGAGTTGTGGTCGGGGTGGTTTTGTGTTGCTGTGACTTGCAAGGTGCAGGGGTGTTCGGCACCGAGCGGTAGCTGAGTCCAAAGACCGCATGCATAGTCAGCAACACACATGCACGTCAAAGCTTCCAAGTTCTAGAATTTGAGTTTCTGTCAGATCAACTCCAGACACTTCAGTAAGGTGCGTGTTGCTCGTATTTTTGCAATGTGGCTTTGTTATTACTCGACTGAGTTACTGCGTCGCTCTCTCCTCGACTAGCCCTTGTACATCTGTGCGGTTCTGAGTATTTGCAATTCACTATGCTGCGCCTACTTCACCTTGCCGGGAGCTCCACATGGCCTCCGGACGTTGACCCACTGGATCGTCGCAGTCCTGTACCCACTCCGGAGTCAGTCAGGAGAGCATTACTTTTCGGACGAAATGCTGCGCGGTGCTGCGAATATTTGTTGCGGAGCATCAGACGCCTCATTGCTGGCTAGATTCGTCGTGATGTGTAAGACATGCGATCGCTTCTGCTCATCCCGGTATCGCAGCATTCTCTCTGGCATTCTCAGCACTAAGCTCGTTCATGAGGCCTTTCGGGTTCCTCTTCTTGTTATCATCGTCCAACTTTTGCTGGATGAATTTGCTCATCTGCTTGACCTTTTCCAGAGCAATGTTCGTGCAGTTCAACAGAGCTAGCGGATCCACAGTCGCGCCACCATACTTTGCAATTTGGCATACCTCGCCATGCTTGTTCATGGTGACGATAACCTGTCCCTGACGGACCTGCTCTTCAGCAGCGTTCGCATCGACCAGGTAGATCTCCTCGTCCTCGAAGTATGAGAAGGTGACGCAGAGCGGCTGGTGCAGGATGGAAAGCGGTATGGGTTCGCGCTCGCGAACGCTCAAGATGATGGCTTTCTCTCCTTCAACCTGAACGTCGGGCCTTCTGAAATGTTGAAGCGCAGCCATAACGGCAATACAGGAAGCGTCTATCAACCCACCATCGTGGTCAATGATATGTACGTCGGCGCGGAGCGCAAAACACTTCTGTCCAGCGATGATACAGAGCGACTCGGTGTCAAGGGCATTCGAGCGGCGAATGGCTTTCTCAAGGATGCGGGAGAGGATAATTTCAGCGTCCGTAGGGCGTCCAATCTCGAATGCAGGTGAGGCCATGGGCGAGAACTCGGTGACGATCTGAAAGACGCCATCAAACTTGCGCTCGGGCGCTGGGGTGACTACGTCGACCGAGATACGTGCAATGACTCTGATTGGGATAAGCGGATGTTCTTGCAGGACCAAACTCCAAGCCAACTTACCTTGTCTTGCCCAATTGCACGTCTGCGACGCCATACTCGTCACCAAATGTGAGCTCTAAAGAGCGAAATGCATCAAATGCGCGCCCATCGAGGCGAATCTGCTCCTGCAGCGCCTGCTTGATGAATTCACGTTCATTGATGGAAATCTCAGCTTCTCGAGGCATCTTGCCTCAGCTGTAATCGTTGTATGTTCGAAGTAGTGATGTCAACTGCGTAGGATGTTCTGAAAATGTAGCGGGGTCCGGCGAAAGTGCATCACCGACAGCCTTGGCACGATCTTCTGAAGCATCGAGCACTACTTCCACTCTCCCCAACATCAACCTTGAGAGCGCGCGGAAGACTCCCGAAACCTCGCGCAAAACAGAAAGTGACGCGATAACAACATACCGCCAACATGACAACCGCCCACAGACCGACGTTCGATCCCGCACGTGGGAAAGAAGCCCAGCGCGGACCAGCCTACCACCAGCGCCTTCTTCCCGCACACACAACGCTCAAGCACAGGCAAGCCGGTCAGGGAGGTGATGCGGACGGTTACCAGCGGGACTTGCGTGCAGAGCTTCTGGAGGCCGAGGCACGCCATTATGCGAAGAAGAACGGCACCTATGTCGAACCAGAGGCTGCAACCGATTCCAGTAGCGCGCCAAAGCGACAAATCGAGGACGTAGCAGCCGAAGAAGGCGACGAAGACGAGGCGGCTGCTAAGAAGAGGAGGATAGAGGTGCTCGAGAAATACAGGGACGTAGACGCGGACGATAGCAGCGAGGAGAGCGAGAGTAGCGATGAAGAGTGAGCATACGTCGCGATTGTGCATGGCTAGCTTTGCTAACCACTCAACAGTGACGACGACGAAGAAGATGAGACCGCGGCGCTGATGCGCGAGCTGGAGAAGATCAAGAGGGAGCGCGCCGAGGCCAAAGCCAAGGAAGAGCAGGAACGCGCAGCGCAAGAAGAGGAGCAACGTGAGATTGATGTTGCACGTGGTAATCCGCTGCTGAACAAGAACGACTTCACCATGAAGCGCAGATGGGATGACGATGTGGTGTTCAAGAACCAGGCACGAGGCACAGAGGATAGAAACAAGAAGAAGGAATTTATCAACGACATGCTGCGATCTGATTTCCACAAAAAATTCATGGTAAGCTTGCACAATCCATAGTTGGAATCATACACCCGCTAACAAACCACTACAGTCCAAGTACGTGCGATGAGGCTTCAGCACCATATTTTCTGCATTTCTTGGCGCAACATTGGAGTCCGGCGTCGAGCGGTTCTTGAAACAAAGGCGAAGGCACGTGAGCGGCATACCCCAGAGTCCATAAGCTGTCAGAAAGTCTAGATGGGGAAAACAGCCACAGGTGACGCAATATTTTTCATCCTTATCTGGATCAGCACACCATGACCACTTCGAGCTGTCAGCTAGTTCTTATCGCAAGTACATGCATACCCGACGAGCGAATAGGAGCATTTCAGCGTCCGACCATCAACTATGAACTTCACATTGACTGCGCTCAAGGACCTCCTTCTTCGTGATACTGAGCTCGGCATTCATCGCTGAGCACTGGTCACAACTACACACTTGGTGCAAGACCTCACAAACCCACGGTATTGCCGTTGTGGCACCATCCAACCACGATCTCTGCACCATTTGACACCCCCAGCGCCCAGCTCTACAAGCGCCTCCGAGGCACACAAGCACAGCTTGGCCCTTCCTTCCGACCTCTTATGAGGCTTCGATAGCAGACCGTTCGCGTGGGAGCTGAGATGCCCCGGTGCGGTGACTTCATGTGGCTTTGGGTGCTTGACAATCTCAGTATTTGCCTTTGGCCAGTTAGCTAGACTGCCGTATATATCCATGCTCGCTGAGCAATTGTTCCTCGACTAGATGCAGTCTTCCTTGATCCGAACAACACATATTGAAAAAGAAGCAACCCATTACTTTTCATCAAACTTCCCACAATGGCAGGCTACGGTAACCGCACAGCACCCGACTGCACCGCCTCGTCCCTTGCGGACGAACACTCCAGCACCCGTCTTGGACTCACAGACTCGCACAGTGTATGCCAACTTCTCCCCTCAGGCCTTGATCCCCACCCTTGATTCCCCGCTTTCCCACGCCAACCGCCCCCCCCCCCCCCCCCTTCTTTCCCCCCCCCCCCCCCCCCCCCCCCAAACCCCCCCCCCCCCCCCCCCCCCACCCCCCCCCCCCCCCCGCG
>VWXS01000077.1:0-82839 GCA_028584115.1 Stagonosporopsis vannaccii | reverse complement strand
AACTAGAAGAGCATAACCAACACGTCAAGCAGATCCGAAAAGCACTAGAAGCAGCCAAACTGCTTGTAGAACCAGATAAACGCCTTTGCAACAGCCCCCCCCCCCTGTTTCCCCCCCTCCCCCCCCCCCCCCCCCCCCCCCCCCCCCCTTTTTTTCCATGCCGCGTTCCCCATCGATCTAACAACGCCCTCGCCGCGCAGACCCCAACCTACGGCGCCGGCCTGGGCAACAAGCACGCCTCCCAGCCGTCCATCTCCCCCTCAACCTCAACCTCAACCGACACAGAAGCAAGCGCAGAGCCACTCCGCTTCAACACGCAATCCACCCACGGCAGCGCGCCGTACAGCAACGCACACACGTACGGTAGCGCGAGCACGGCGGGCGCGGGATGGGGGAATAAAACGGGGAGTTTTAGTGATGCCGACAGGGACGCGGAGGGGGAGGGGGGAAAAGGTACGTTTGGTCGCGTTCACAGGGTGTCGGGGGTGCTTTCATTACGAGGCAGAGGGGTGCTGTGCTGCGCTGTGCCGCGACGGCGTGGTGGGGAGCATCGCTGTTCTTGAGCGGAGGACGGGCAGGTATGCACTGAGTCAGTAATTTGCTGACGCAAGCAACCAGATTCCACACTAGGCAAGCTGATGCAGAAAGTTGGGGCTGCGGTGCATAGTCCTGGTTTGGAGAGGAAGGGGCGGGCCAAGAGGGATTGCGCCGTCGACGCGCAGGCGGACGGAGAGGGAGAGGGCGGGGGTTTGCCTTCTGCCAACTAACAGATGGTGGAGTGTTGAACGCTGAGGTTGTGAATGTCGACAGAGGGCGGAAAGAGGGACGGCTTGAAAGAGGGTTAGGGACGGGACAGAGAGGTGTGAGCAGCAATGTCTTCTTTTTTGGCTCGAAGCCCTATGCAACTGTGATTGTAAATGCATCCGTCTATTCGCCGTCAAACACCGTTGTCTTCCTCCGAAGAGATGCAAGATGAGTAGAATTCGCGGCACAAGTAATTTGTCGCGTTGGTGGAGGTCTTCGCCACGCTGAGGGCTCGCCTCCGAAGCTGTCTTTGTCTTGCTGCCGTCTTCGCCAGCCTAGAAAGACAGCTCAATAAATGCCCTGTGTGCGATACTGGAAAGTATCATAACTGCGTCGTCTTAGCACATCGTCCTTCGGGTCACGTTCAAGTCAACAACTTACAGTCTCGTATAGTAGCTCCCCACGCTCTTCGCGACCAGCTCGTCCACGAACCCCTCCGCCTCCTCCTTGCTAAGATGCAGCATCAGCCTCGCGCGCAGACTATTCGTCACACTTGCGCTGCCCGCTGCAAAACACGGCATCTTGCTTTGCTTGCCCATCAAATCAACGAGCATGATGAGGCGCTCAGCCTCGCGGCGCAGCGCCTGGAACGCCTTCTTGCACAGTGTTTTGAACTCCTCAAAGGCCGGGGACGCAATACCGCCAAGCACGTCAACGTAGTCCTGTGTCAGCTTGAAGGGGGCCGCTTCGAAGCCCATGGAGCCGGGCGAGTTGGACAGCATGAAGCCGAAGTCGATGTGAATGATGTGGCCCATGTTGTCGATGAGGAGGTTACCGTTATGGCGGTCCTTGAGCTGCAGGACATAAGATATCATACTGTAGGCTGCGAGTGAGCGGGTGAAGCAGCCGACGCCTGCGATGTAGGGTTCTGACTCGGGCTCGCCAAAGGTCTTCAGCCAATGGTCTTTGAGCGTAGAGATGCGCTTTCGTGGGTTGGTTCCGGCGGCTATGCTGGCAAGGGTTAAGGAGCGCTTGAGCGAGTGCAGGGAGACGCCATTGGTGATTGTTTCGATGAGCCCGCAGGACTCGCCAGTTACGAGGATGCGCATGCGCTTCGTCCACACGGGGATTTTGGCTTCTTCCCAGATCTTAGTGCAGACTTGGATCAGTTGGCAGGCGAAAGCTTCCTGGCGGAGATCATCGCCTGTCTTTACAATGACGGATATGAGGTCCCAGTTGGACATGTAGCCGTAAGGTGATGAGCGACGGATACGCTCGCGCTTTGCGCTCCACTCTTCGCCGAACGTTGCTGCTGAAGGATCGTCGCGGTCGCCTTTACGGCGCACACCACCAGTCTTGAGATCGTTCTCCATGCGCGCTGCACCAGCACCGGAATTCGTAGCAACTGCCATGCCTTCTTCCAGATCGTCCGATTCAGCCATGATTGAAGCAGGATCCGATTCAGCCATGATGGTGTCGAACGTCGGTCCCTGATCGTCTGACATGAAATTCTGCTCCTCCAAGGTCTGCATGCTTGCAATGATCTTCGCCTTGATGGCTGCCACTTCCGTCTTTGGTCGTTTCGAGCCGCTCGCCTCCAGTTGTGCCAGCATTTGTGCGGCTGTCCGCATATGGGTCGCGAGAGCCGTAAAGTCCGGCTGGTCGGGTCCTTGGTTCTTGTTCATGGGTATTGTTGCTTTTCGCTGTGGCGCAGGACTATTCGACCGACTGACTTCCATGTCCGATGTCCGGGGAGTTGACAGTGTCGCCATGGAGGATAGAGTGTTCGCCCCGCTAGACGACCTGGGTGCTGTCGATTTGCCGTTGCCGGCAGCTGGCGGTAGAGCCACTCGTGCAAGGCCAGAAGCAAGATCATCCTCATCGATATCCTTAATCAGCGTCGTGCTGCCCAAGTCGCCGTGCGCAGGTTCGAACACGCTGTCCGATCCATTGGGTGTCGTTTTGTCGAGCGCTAGACGCTCGGCGTTAGTGATGTCGAATAACCGCCTTCTCGACGTGCCCTTTTCCAACATCAATCTTTCTAGCAGTTGCTGGTTCTGCTCCGAATCCGGATCAAAGTCGAAGTCCTCCTTCAACACTTCCACCATCAGCAGGTACGGCACCTTCTCCGCGCTGTTCAGACTGGTGGCCTCGGCCGGGTTGATGCGCACGATGCGGTGGTGTTGGCTTTGCGACGGTATCCCATCTTTTAATGTTGGAGGAGAAAGCAGCGGAATATCGACTTCAGCCGGCAGGTCCTGTGCTATCAGGGCCAGCTCGGCACGGAGAGCGCTCAAGCGTGCGGGCTTGGGCACCGATACAAGGCGGCTGGAAATGTCTTCGAGTGCACTGAGGAACTGCGTTTCGTTGCGGAAGTAGTTGGATCTCAGCAAGCGCACTTTCTGCGCGCGCGACAGTGCCGTTGGGGTGAGAGGTCTCGGTGGTGGCTGTGACGAGTGCTTGCGAGACGTGCGGTCTGTCTGGGGTCCCAGCCCAGCGGTGGCGGGAGGCGTGGGCAGCGGCGAAGTTTTGGCGTTGCGGAAGTCGGGCAAGGAAGACGAGCTCAGGCGGGCCTCAGCATCGATGTTCAGGAGAGACGGGCGATGGCCCGCGGAAACGCCACGCGCAGCCTGCGGCGGCCGAGCAGCCTGTCGTCTCAGGTCTTTCAGGTCCCTTGGGTCTCTCGGCCGTGGCGCAGGGGGCTTGGAGGCGCGGCCATCCTCGGGGTCAGAGTGGCCCTGATCCGTCCGTCGCTGGCGCGGCCGCGGCGAGCCGCCGGCGACGGTGTTGCTCCTCCCCACCTTCCCCGTCTGCACGTTGTCGGAGATCATGTCCTCCACGGGGCGGGGCTTTCGCGCCTGCGCAATCGCCAGCGGGCCGGCGTGCGCGGGGAGGAACGGCGCGGCGATGCTGGCCAGCACCAGGCTCGAGAGCACCGTCGTGGGCAGCACGTTCTCCTTGATGCGCTCGCGGCGGGCGGGGTCCGCCGAGCCAAAGACGATGCGCTGCACGCGGTTGTAGATGCGCCGACATGTCTTGAAGGCGTTCGAGTTCGGGGCGGCGGCGAGGTCGTGGAGGTATGTCTGGAACAGCCAGAAGGTCTGCACAAGGTTACTAACGTTCGTGGGCGCGTGTCCGCCGCCGGGGAGCCCACCAGAAGCGCGCCGTTGACCGACTCCTCGCACAAGTCGATGATGAACTCCTCCAGCGCCATAGACTCGTTGTCTATGCTGATCAGGAGGTGGCATAGCCTATATGTCGCCGTGTGTGTAAGCTGGTGCTGCGCTGCGTGGGCGCCGGGTGCGCGGCGGAGACGTACTGCGGCAGGAAGAACTCGAGCTCCTCGTACGCAAACGTGCGCAGCTTCGAGCAGAGCACATAGTGGATTCCGACATGGTCAGCATACCGACTGTCGACAGCGGTCAGTCAGGGCTCGTGGGTCGTTGCGGCGCGGGGGGTTGCGGTGAAGCCACACTCACGCCAGATAGGCCACGGCAAGCGACGGGTCACTGTTAAAATGGTCGGATTCAATGAACCGCTCAAGCAAGTTCCAACTCATCTGGGACGGTTCATTGAGGCGCGACAAGAGGGAGGCGGAAGAATGGACGCTCCAACTTCGACAGGCGTGGCATCAAATGGGGCTCCAGCAGGGTTGCGGCTGGCGGAGATTAGCGCCACAATTAAGGACTCAACCTTCGTTCCGGCACCGTGACACTGACACTGACACCGCGTCCACGGTAAGGGGCCGCCGAACTGTCACACTGTGCGGGCAACCGTTGGCTTCTTCTGCATGTATTACCAGTAGTTTCTCCCGCCTGCACAATTCTACACAAGTGACCTGTTCGCCCACCAGAACCTCAAACACCTTGCGTTATGCAACGCTGACTCCTGAGAACGCCGTCTTGCAAGCCTGTTTACTGTACACGACCAAAACTATATACACTGAACCGGTAGGGAGTAGACTAGTCTGCCGCATTTAGATCGACGAAGATGTTGACAGCTGCGACGACGACTTCAGCAAAAATAAGAATAATCACAATCCATTCGAGCAATTCACCCTGCATGTCGTTAGCACAGCGGCACGGCCCTTTCCTCTGCCCTCACTTACATGTGTCGCTGTAAGCTGGTCCTTGAGCACAGCCAGCAGATCTCCAATCACATTCAACCGCTCCGTGAGAAGTCCGACCCGCTGGTCCATCTCGAGGTAGCTTCGCACAGCCTGGTACACTGGATCCAACTGCGGCTCGGCCCACATCAGCTCCGGCGCATCCAGCACCGAGCCTTGCAGATGGATGCTAATGCGCAGAATAAACAGCTCGCCAATCTGCATGTTAATCTGCTTCTTGTTCAGATTGATCTTGCCTGAGCTTGCAATCTGCGCAGGAATATCCTTGGTCTCGTCGATGGTGCTGTCGACCAGGTCCTCGAACAGACTCGTCTTCACACTCTGCGAAAGGCCGTGAGAGATGGCGAGCTTGATCATGTAGTTCTTCTTGTCGCGAAGAGAGATGAAGTCGTTGTAGATGCGCGCTTGGTACTCGCGCGTGTAGTAAAAGTTGAACTCTTCGGTTTCCACCTCGTCTTTACCAAGCTTGTCAACTTCAAACTTGGCAATCTCTTTGAGAAAGCGCTTCTCTTCTTGTAGTGACATGCCCCATATGACAACCGTGCCATACTCAAACAAAAACACTTCTGGCGTGTGGACTTGTGTGTCAAAGTCAGGCGTGTCCATCTGTGGGTCGGAGTCCGCATGTGTGATCGATGGTCGTCTGGGCCTGTCCGACGTCTCGCCGTTGCCTATGCTCGGCGCGTCGCCATCGTCGTGCAGGTCAATAAGATCCTCTCGTCGCCGCTCGTTCTGGTGCTCCACTTCGATGGCGCTGTCAGAAAACCTCCGCTGTAACGCTCCAGACGCGCCATCAACAAGCACTGCCGAGCTGTGTACGTCCTCTGATCCTTTGGAGCCATAGTTGTATGGTGAATATATGCATTCGTCGAATCGCTTAGGCAATGCACCCCTCATCTTTTGCTTGCCCTTCAAGAACCTCATCAGGTCGTCAAGCTTGTACGACGCTGCCGTGCAATATGCCGTTACGCGCGGCAGCCTATCTCGGTCGGCTTTGCCCAATCGCGCGGCATCTCTCCTCGCGGTGGGATCCTTGATCCTCGTGTATTGTACATATACGTCGCGGCCGCTTTCCTCGTCTTCTCCATCCTCGCCTTGAGCCGGGTCTGGCAAAAGCTTCAGCTTCTGTGCAGTTCGCGTGGTTCTTTGCGGTCCGATCTTTCCAGCTGGGTTGGGTGGTATCCTTGCAGGTGCGCCTGAGCTGTTTCTCCTTCGCAGTTTGCTATTGAGGCCGGCAAGCATTGGCTGGCCTCCATGGCTTGTAGGTTGTCTAGATGACGATGCGCTCTGCGATCCGGATCGAAACTGGGCGGTATCATTCGAGGAGGAGACTGTCGTATTAAAAGTGACGGTGCGTTGCGGTTTTGCAGGTGTTGTCCTGTTCGTTTTGCTGCCGCCAGACATGGACGACATCAACGGCGTGGTTTCGGTCGAGCTTGACGCCATTGTGGCACTGGCTTGACAACCCAGCAGTGTCGCGGTGATTGGACGGGTCTAACGCGCGCTGAACACAGAAGGGTATCACAGATCAATTGGAACAATTACGGCCCTGCCGTAGGGGTGGGGTGAAGGAGCAGAGTCGTTGCACGCTCAAAGCTGCGCTTGCTCGCCGAGACTGGCAAGATGACGTTCCTGCCAAAGCTTGGAGGCCCCTGCAACTTGGGCCCCACGTGCTGAATCTCATGCAAGGCCGTTGATGATCTTTGCACCACCGTCAATTCGCTAATGCATTGCGAGCAGTTGATATTCGCATATTCAGAAGTTCGTTCTTGTAGGTTGGAGGTGTCGCGTCTGTGGAGCTTACCATGTGAAAGAATCGCTGCAATTGACGCCAGGGATCCGTACCATGTGCACTTGGTATCGCACAGGATCGAATGAACGAGAAGGATGCGCACTTGGAAATGCTGGAGCTTTAGACACTTTGATATTACAATGGCAGAGGCTCAGGCAGGTATATTACAAAGTGGCTCATGTCTCTCCTCTCGCAATATTCCTTGCTCTCCTCCTCTCCCGCTCCATCTTCCGTGCCTGATTCATACTCGGCTGCATTCCCTCCTCTTCCTGCCGTGCCTTTATCAGACTCTCCTCATCGATTCGGTCAAATCCAAATCGACCCAGCTCACCCCGTCTCCACCTCTGGATCATCCACAAAGCTGTTGCATCGTGATCGACCTTCCCTCCTTTGCCATACCGCCCAGTCTTCTTGGATATCAACTCCAGCAACTCGACGATATCGTTCGTCGGCCCAGGCGCGAACTCGGCATATAGCTTCGGGTCGACGAGATTGATGTGAAAAAGGAGGTAATCCGCAAGCATGACGGGTGGGATGATTGTGTCCTTCACGCTTCCGCAGAGCGCCAGCTTCATCATCGCCTCTGCATCCGGCACGTAGGGGATGAAAACACCCGGAGTATCGAGCAGATACACACCTCCACCTACTCCCCTCTCCCCTTTTCCCGCGCTCACATCATCTTCACTCGGTATGATCTTGACACCACTGCCAACTTTCCTCGTAATACCAGGCTGGGCACCCGTGCGCGCGACTTTGCCCTTGCCTAGACCTAGTCCACGCAGTGCGTTGAGAAGTGTGGACTTGCCGACGTTAGGCATGCCAACGACCATGACACGATGGCCGACGAGCTTCCACCTTTTCTCAGCATGTTCGCGCAGTACCTCAAGTACCCTGCCTGTAGCCTTTCTGCTCTCTTTCTCTTCTTCACCATTGCGCACGAACATGACTGTACTTCCTTTATGCCATCCACGAATCAGCTCTTCATTTCTCTGGTCCCTTGGACCACCACCCAAATCACGTTTAGTGTACACTATTATGCGTTCTTTGCCTTCGAGGGCTTTTTCGAAGAGCGGGTTGCGCGAGGTGAGCGGTACACGATAGTCGCGACATTCGATTACAAGGTCGATGGACGTGAGTAGCTGCTTCATCTTAGAGAGTCCAGACTTGTGGTGGCCCAGAAAATATGAGCGCGGAAGCGACGGAATCGGCGGAAAGACATTGCGGGCGATAAATGACATGGAGAAGGAACGCTGAGGTATTGACCGTGGGCGTCGCCATTATTTCAGAGCCCGAGTCATGTAAGTGCGATGACTTGGCGTTGGCTGAGTCGTAACAGCATTTTCCCTCTTTACCGACAGTTCAACGAAATCGTAACGCTTTTGGCCTGGGGCCCAACATTGATACTCCATTGAACTACCTACGCTAAACAGAACTCAAAAAGTAATATTGCGATGAAGCTTGGAAATTACCCCCTCGAGGCATGACTGAGTTCATGAGGTGCTCACCTCATTGGTATCTAGGACGAGCTCACAGCTGATCGTGTCGAATCCTGTTAGTAGCAACCTTCGGAGCATTGACGGTGTGGACAGCGGTCGCAGGAAAGCCAATCCACTGCGAATCTTCTCTATCCTTGTCGTCGCAAATGTGCACTTTCTGGATCTTGATGTAGTCCCTGCCGATCTGGCCTCGTTTCTCCCACTCGGCATCTGCGCAGGCTTCCTCCCCATGGACGAACGGGTGCTGGAACTTGACGGGCGTGTGCCAGGACTTCTTCTGCTGGAGGTCAATATCCAGGCCTGGAAGATCCTTGTCCGAATCCGGATCCGACAGATCGGGGAGATCAGCAACGGGGTGTTTGGCGTGGTCCATTGCCGTCTTGGTGCTATGGGTTGTGGTCACTGTTGTTGTAGTGGTGGTAGTCGTGGAAGCCGGTTCTCCATTTGGACCAAGGGCAGGCGCAGGTCCGCAATTGACCGCAAAGTCAACGCCAGCACGGCACTCGACCTTACGGTAGTCGTGTTCCTTCTTAGGGTAGCAAAGGTAACAAAGCAATGACCGACTCCAGGGATGATGCATCCAAACGCCCTTAGTCTCGCGGCCTGGCTTGAAACGCTTCTCGGCGGCAGCACCTTTCTGGGCGGTTAAAGACAGAGTGCCAGTATAGGTCGCCGTGTTCTCCTCGAAGTGTGGCGCACCGTACGTTGGGTCGATGGACCAAGTTGTATGCTTGATGACTTTCGTGCAGAGGTGCTTGAGTTCCTTAAGCTTGTTGCAGACGAACCGGGCTGAGAAGAAGCCGTTTGAGCTACCTCGTTGCGGAACAAAGCAGCTGTCAATATGCTTGGGCATGTCGCCGTTGATGCCTTGTTGATAGTCCCGGACCTTATTGCCATCAGGGCAGCCGAAGTCAGAAAATGTCTCGAGCTTGCAATGCATCTGGAGCTTGTTGACCTCTTCGATCCAGTCCGCGTGCTCGAACCGGAACCTCGGCCGGAGGCTGTGCGCCTGGTTCATGTTGACGCACTCGCCCTGCTTCATCTCGTATGGACTCGTGAAGGGCTGTCCGGTGCAGTCGGGCGTCACGAAGGGATACAAATGGATCTGTGCATCGGCAGTCGCGTTTACCGTCTTGGAGCCGATACCTTGCACCGCTGAGGTGAGGGCGAAAGCCACTGTCGCGACAAGCAAGAGTGCACGCATGATTTTGCTGGATTGAGAGTGAAGTCAGCTGGATTGCTCAGGATCTGAGGTAAGTTGCTATGCAGCGATGCAAGTGGATTAATGAGGGT
The DNA here is from genome assembly GCA_028584115.1 of Stagonosporopsis vannaccii. Taxonomy (NCBI): domain Eukaryota; kingdom Fungi; phylum Ascomycota; class Dothideomycetes; order Pleosporales; family Didymellaceae; genus Stagonosporopsis; species Stagonosporopsis vannaccii. Next base: position 73,388 of record VWXS01000077.1, on the reverse strand, counting down.
ACGCTGTACATACCTGATCAGATCAATTGAGGTGTTGCACCACTTACTTTCGAAGTGTGAAGTTGTCGTGGGGTGCTAGGCAGAGTCAGTGTATGTCTTCTGGTGTAGATGTGTGTGCGGTCAGTGTCGATGAGGCTAGCATGGCCAACGCGAGGGCTGACATGTGCAAGACGACATACCGATGCGTTCTAAGACTCGTGACGAAAGATGGCGCGTAGTGGTGCTGAAGGTGTACTGCAAAACGTCAGCCTGCGTAGCTGGTGAAGCTTGATTGCACACGCTACACTGTGTGATGTGCTTGATGGTCAAGGTAATTTGAAAATGGAACAACTTGCCTGGTCGAGAGCAGCTCGTAATTGTTGGAGCGTGGTGGTATCGTAGTGTAGAGAGGAGTGGGTGGTGAGGAGGCGGATTGGCCTTTAAGTAAATAGTGAGGGCTCAAGCGCGCTCAGCTTTGAATATAGGGTGGGAAGTCGAGCCCTGCTACACGTATGGTTTCCATGTACGGTAATCACATTTCAAGATGAGAGGCACCAACAAGGAAGGAAGCTACTGATTGTGACATAGATTGGACGAACAGTGACGATGCGAGCATGACAGAGAGCTAGACTGGGGAAGTCACCAACCAATCTTGCAGTCGCAACGAGAAGCATTCATAGATGGTACCAATAGAATGTGGCATGTGTGAGGGAAGGATGTTGACATCAAGGCCGAAAAAACCGTCAGCTGACAGAAACAGAAGACGTAGTAACCCAAAGACAGATACGATGACTATATGTCGACACAACACCTTACTGATGGTCAACATTGTACGTGAGATGTTTACTTGCTCAGCCAACGCCACAATACCCACAAAGCCGCCGATTTCTTAGCCAAGTATTTCTACGTCTACCAGTCTTCCCACTTGTCATCTTTCTTGCCTGCTGCTGGTGCTGAGCCACTGCTCTTCTTCATCGCACTCGTACCGATACCTGATGGCTTCGGCTTCTGCCCTAACCCAGCTGCAGCGTTTGTCTTAGCCTCACCAGCGCTAGCAAACTCGTCCCAGAAGTCCTGTTTATCTCTGCTGGGGCCCTTGGGGGCAGCGCCAAAGTCGTCCCAAAAGTCTTTCTTCGCTGGCTCGACACCACGGCGAGTGTTTTTCGAAGGCTCTCCTTCGACAAAACGATTGAACGCAGTACCGGCATTGGCTGCGGAAGCCTGGATAGTCTGGCCCATGAAGCCCGCGGTCTTCTGTGCCTGAGACGCAAGATCTGCTTCGGCGAGCTAGAGTAGAATCAGTACACTTTTCAAATTGTGCAAGGAAGGTAGCCCACCTTCTGCATTCCAGGCTTGACCCAACCCTCGTAGCCAGTCTTGCCCACCTTGCTCACACTGGCGCCGAGCCAGCCGAAGCCCTTAGTCAGAGCCGCGACAGGATCTTTTTGGAAGTCCGCGATCTCAGGTGGTGCCCCAGGCTCGTCATTGTTCTTCCAAGCGTCTGGTTCGCTACCAAAACCACCGTACTTTCCACCCTGGTTGGGAGCCAGATCATCCCTCCTGTTGGCGTTCTCTGCTCCCATGCGTGAAAAGTATGCCTCATTTTTTGACTTTTGTGACGACATGGCATTCGTCCCCAGGGCCGGCGATCCTGACCGCTGGAATCCCGAGTCATTGCTGATTGTCTTGCCAAGCGGTGTTTGGCTTCTGCTGCCGCCTGCGCTGGCGCGTCCACTCAGCGGTCCACCAGCGCCACCAGCGGTAGGGCTCTCCTTCTTGGGCAACCGTTTGGGCAGGTTACTCTTGTCAAACTCTCTATCCTCCACCTTGCAGCTCAACCTCTCTTTCCACTCATCGCCAGCCTCAGAGTCGTAGCGCTCTTGTATGGACGAAGCCTCAAATGTCCGGCTGTCCTTCGTGTTCGAAGGGTGTGCGTCGAAGAAGTCTTGGAAGGGTTTGTTGCCGCCAGCAGCCATGCGCGCCAGCTCAGCGCCCTTAAAGGCGTCCATGGTTATGCTGCGGATGAAAGAGATGTGCACGCCCAGTCCACGGTGGACACCGGAGCATGATAGACACATGAAGATGCCTAGTTTAGGAGAGGCCTGGTTTCTTCATGTCAGCTTACAGCGTGCCGGGTGTGTGTGCGAATGCGGAGTGCTCGAGGAGGGCATTCTGAAAGGCTATTGGAAGCGTACCCATTGCGGACTCGGCGCATTGCAATCGACGCATTTGTTATTGTCATTCGTCTTTTGGATTTCTAGTAACTGGCGAGTAACAAATTAGCCTCTTGCGCTTTCTGGCAACTTTAGAGGTTGCTCAATTGCTTTGGTCTACAACACCCCTAGACAGCCCCACCACGTAGATGCATCGCAACGTACCTTGCTCCGCGTCTCCGGATCTACTTCCCACATCTTACTCATAATGGAGGTGTGTCGCCGCGATGCGTAATTGAGGAAAGCATAAACCAGAACGGTGAGAAGGCAACACGGGGCTAGAATGTGGGTGTCGGAGTTAGGGAGGGATGGGCCATAACAGTCAAGATTCAGGGTACGTAGCTGTGGCGCTGCAGTTGAGCCTCAAACCCACTTGCGCGGAGGGTCTCGTGCTCCACAAGCGACCACCAAGCTTTGAAGCGTTGACATTCGACATCAAAGTTATTTGTTTGTGACCACTGAACGAGTACTATTTTGTTTGTGGTTGCAGGCAAGAAGAACGACAGAGCCTTAAACGAGATTCAACTGAAAGTGGTCGTGTTCGAACAGCTCGCCTCTTTGCAACTTGAACAATCATGGGGCCTGTGCAATGCAGAGTCTTATATGAACAAATCAACGCCGAATCGCTAAGATGGGAGTATAAAATAGATACAAGGATAGGAGTGAGTCGCGTCAAACATAAGCGTATATGTACCGTCGCTCAGTTCTCCCCGAACGTAACAATCATCAGACGGAGTTCTCTCACGCATGAAGCCGAGTCGACTCCATATTTCCCACCTACGCACCATCTCCCCAGATGCCCACAACCTGCATGCCAAAGGCCACTCCTGTGAAGATCGCTTTAATGCTCTCCGTGAGTCTCTTCCTCTCAACCGCCTGCCTCACTTGTTCGCCGTTGACATCGTCGCCTTGTGCTTCGAGGTCCAACGCGACTCGTCGCTCGTTGGTGCCGCTGCGGAAAGACACAGCGTAATCGATAGCTGGCCCAGATGCAAACGCAAAGATCGACGTATAAAGGAGATACGGGTGGCGCAATCGGCGTGGTGATAGTAGGTAGGCAGAGAACAATGTGAACGTAGTGATGTGGCGAAGGTACGAGGTGATGCCTTGCGACTTGTACGATACGTAGGTCGACGTGGTACGGGCGTCAACGGCGGTGGGTAGCGCAAGCAGAGAGGGCAAGGTGATGGTCGACAGAGTTGCTGAAACACCCTGCGCCACACATTAGCATGCGCAATCGTTATTCAAAAGACAAGCATGACGATTCCGTAAGAAGGTGATGGGGAAATTAGGACATCCAGTTGTAGCGAGTGGGCAAAGACGTACCGTCAGAAGGCCCAAGCTGACAGTGCCGACAAACTTGCAGACGGAAATCGTTGGTGCTGCCATGTTTTCCGAATAATCTGCAGCTGTTTTCTGTCGAGTAGTGAGGATACGACCAAATGCGAAGTGTGGTGTTGCGGCGGCAGCTCTCAAGCTCTGTGACGTTATCTTCAAGCTGATTGACTGCAGCGGTTAATCCTCGGACCAACTGCATCCAGCGCGGAGCACCACATGCAAATAACCATTCTTCACAGATCTTTAGCCTTTCTAGCTTGTTAGAGGTACACATGCGTCTAAACAGAATGGATTGCTGACGCAACACCGCAACATGTAGACTCTTGACAAAGAGCTCCATCCTTGGTGCGATGTCGAGTATGATGAGTATTGGCTAGCCCAGCTGGACCTCGGCTTGACTCCGCAACTTCACTCGAACACTCCTCCATAGCCATCGTTCTCGGCCGTATCCTTGACTCGTTAGAATTATCTAAGCTACATAAAGTCCTGACTACATCCACCTTTGAGCTGGCACATCCCGCTCCCAATCACAACCTATTCCGACTAAGGTCTCGATCTCGACTACAGCGCCAAAGCACAAGATTCTCGTTCATTGTCCACAATGCCTCTCGAGCGGTATCAATACCTGAGCAGCGTCTGGAAGGACGGAATTTTTGACAACAAGGTCATCTTCTGCACTGGTGGCGCCGGATCGATCTGTTCAGCGCAAGTTCGGGCTATGGTCCACCTTGGTGCCAATGCCTGTATAGTCGGACGCAATGTCGAGAAGACCGAGAACATGGCCAAAGACATCGCAACAGCGCGCAAGGGCGCAAAGGTCATTGGTATCGGTGCCATTGATGTGAGGAAACCAGAGCTGTTGCAGGCCGCCGCAGACCGCTGCGCGAAGGAGCTGGGAAGCATCGACTTCGTGATGTAAGCCAAAGAAGCGCATAACGTTAGCTGGAGGACTACGCTGACTGGATATAGTGCTGGTGCCGCTGGGAACTTCCTCGCGCCTATGGATCAAATCTCGCCGAATGCAATGAAGTCTGTTATCGACATTGACATCCTTGGTTCCTACAACACCGTAAAGGCAACCTTGCCTTACCTCGTCGAATCTGCAGCCAAACACAAGACGAACGGACACACACCGCCGCCGAACGGCACTGGTGGCCGCATCATCTTCGTCAGCGCAACCCTACACTACTCTGGAACACCACTGCAGAGCCACGTGTCTGTCGCAAAGGCTGGTGTAGATGCTATGGCCATGTCTGTAGCGATAGAGCAAGGGCCGAAGGGCATCACCTCGAATATCATCGCGCCAGGACCTATCGCAGATACAGAGGGTGTGGCTCGCCTCTCCAAAGCGGATCATCGTGACAAGTCGTCCAAAGGGATTCCTTCAGGGCGCTACGGTACCGTCAAAGAGATTGCCGATGCTACAGTATACCTCTTTTCAGATGCTGGCAACTATGTGAACGGCGAGACCCTAGTCGGTAAGACAGTAGCTTCACGGATCTGCAAGAATCACGTCCTGACAGTTATGTGTAGTCGATGGCGGTCAATGGCACACCGCAGGGTTTGCGAACGGCTTCGAGTACCCCGACTTCCTCCTGTCCGGCGAGGTAGTAACCGGCGTTTCTGGCGGCAAGAAGTCGAAATTGTAGACGTTCGATGTTGCTTGACACCCATAAGTCGCTATTGTTCATTTACACTTGATGCTATGAGACAAGTTCCATCTTTACTCATGTGATTCTTGTTTCCTAATATTGAAACATCGAACTCCGATAGGTCAGCAGTGTGACCTGTCAGCTTTGACGGGCTCTGTTCAGGCCCTGGAGGCAATCTGCGGGTCGTGCCACGCGGCACAAGCATGGTTGAAGTATCTCAAACAGCGACCTCGACAGCGTGCAGCTTATCACAATTTCCAGGGTAACGATGGGGTTGCAAATGATAGAGGCCAGCCGTTTCTCATAACCTTGTGCAGCTCGATCGGGTGCAAGCATTTGATCTCACATCGCGGCTGTGCTCCACTCAAATACCCGCGCATCCTGAAGCAGATCAACAGATCAGGGTATATCAGTCATCAGCATCTGCCTCTCAGCGACTACAACGTGCATTCTCAAGCGTACATACGACATCACTGCTGCGTTGGATGCGCATCTTCATCTCGCCAGCCTTGCTCTGCGCCCGTCATCACAAAGGGCAGGCCCCCTTCCCCTGCCGATCTTACTATCAAAAAGTGGAGACAGGCTCTCTGAACTTCGAGTCGTAAACCCACAGTTACGTCATGGTAGGGATGTAAGCGAGTCTCAATCTGGATAGTAGGTTCTGCTTTTGACATCCACGGAATAGCCGAGCTGCTCGTCTTGTCTCGGACGTGAAGTTTGGTTGCAACGGGCGGGCAAGGCTTGCTCGTGAGGCTGTTTCGTGTGTCGCTCGAGCGAGGGCGCCAAGAAGGAAGACGAAGGGATAGTGTAAATAATAGGCACACGTATGCTCGCCGGTAAATGTTGTCCTGTTCTACAACAAGTGGGTGTGAATGGTTGGCCGGCGAGCAGCTCTGAACTCAAGGGCGCATCGCTTGGGTTTCGTCGTTCGCCTGTCGCGCTACTATTCGCGTCCAGTCGGAATCGCGATCTCTATCGTGCGTCGTGCAGCAGGCTCCGCGGGTGCAACGCGACTGAATAAATGGCTGTCCTTGTGGCACCCTACTCGTTCGTGTACATTGCAGCACCTGACGGGCTCATATACATGCAACGCAATGGACATCTGCTTCCTTAACGCTGTATGTTCGCTGGGTCGCTCGCGGCACCACAATCCCCACACGAGGACTACCCGTTCCACATCCTTGTCGGTCAATTAAGAAGTTCATTGAATTTGCGTGTGCAGCCCGGTGATCAGCGCGCAAAAATAGGCATCCACTCACGCACCTCGACTCAGACAACAAAACCACTTGGGCTGCCATCACCCAGCCTTGTTCCTATTCCTTGCTGTCGTTTCATCTGGCCTTCCTGCCTTCACAATCCCTCCTCACTGTCTCCTAATCTTTTTAGGCCCCACTTCGGCCGTTCACTCGTTCGAGTCGTTGACGTTTTCAGGATTCGCAGTCCCACTGCAGCGTTCACAAAACGGACTACGACAAATAAGGACGTCCCTCCGCAGAACTGTTTGCAAATCATAGGTCGGCTGTGCTCCAGTACCCTAGGGACCGTCTCCCATAGTGTCGAGGAGAAGACTTTTGGCACGTCATGACCCTTGGGGTCGCCGCTTCTTCCACCAAGTCAAATTGCAGTCCCTTCAGCGCCTAGAAAAACGCGAATTTCTGCAATTTGAAGACCCGTCAAGCACTTGCGCACTGTTTTTTACGCGTGGCTGGGTGTTCATTGAAACTTGGAAGAGCCGGCAGTGGCGGATCCTAGTGGACAGCCAGTGCACGACTTTCATTTACAAGGTTAGTTTCTCTTGGCTGCAGGTCGATCGACGCCGGAGCCCCAGCTTCCTTTCTCAACAGCTGCTTGCTCCGTCTCCTTCCCGCCTCAATTGCACGCCGCTGGTTTCTTCCGTCCGGCAATTCAGTCGAAGGCAGCTATGCTGACCAGCAACTGAGCGAACAGGTCCCGTTCAATTTCGTTGCACTGATCGAGCATTCGCATCGCATTCGCATCGCATTGTCCATTGTTCGGGAACGCCAAACAATTACACGACATCGATTGTTGCTCCACCCCGCCTGCACTGTATCAAGGATAATACAGCTGCCATCGACATCCTTACTCTCGTTCCTTCACAGCACCGGAGGCGTTCAGTCGCTATTTCGGTCCTTGTCGCAGTGAAGCGTCTCGCCACGAACAATCATCCACCTATCGCTGAACGGCACCAATAATCGCCCAACGATCCGCATTCGTTCGACAGCTCTTTCGGCCTCCTTAAGTCCTTTCCCAGTACGAGATCCCACGATGGCGTCTACGAGGCCAACTCTATCCACTATGATCGTTGCGATCGCAACCCTTTTGTTCAGCGTGCTGGCAACAGCACAAGGCACTGGATTCACGCAATCGTATTGCTCATCACAGAACACTGGCACAGGTGATGCTTGTGAGTACACATGTTTGCCTCGGAAGGTATTTTGCTGATCTGTTCGCGTCAGTCTTCTGGACGTATCAGACCAACGGCAAATGTAGGGACCATTGCGCCGAGCAAGGTTCCTATGCTTTTGCTGTCATTCGGTTTCAGGATTGCTGGTGCTCGGACTACATTCCTGCGACCACAACCGATATGTCCAGCTGCCAGGTTGATTGTCCTGGTTACCCATCTGAGAAGTGTGGTAACGAGGATGAGGGCCTCTACATCTACATCGAGCTGGCAGGACAACCCTCCGGAACTGCTGGGGGAGGCTCCAGACCATCTTCAACAGAAGTGAGTAGTGCGACTCCTGTCCCTTCTTCGACGGGCTCTCCGTCCTCAGATGCAGCAAATGTTAGTACCTCTATGTTTCTTTGCAACACAAGCGCTTGATGTCTGCCATCTCCTTTTCCCTTGCTTTTCCAGTCTTCCTTGCCTGTTCATTCTTTACATTTCGTTTCAGGCAGTCTTTGCTTTTGTTCCGAGAAGCCTTGTCGATCCGAACGTGTCTCCGGTAGCGGACCACATTTGACATGTAGGCAGCCTTCGTCGGCTCCGCCAGATCAGAGGCCCACAAGTCGCGGTCGGCCCCCCGTGACAGTTACACGGACTGTCGTGGGAGACTCGCCGGTCGTTCCTGTGGTGCCTACACGCCGAACGTCTGATATACCTACGTCTACGGCTCCTGTATTTAAACCCGTTTCCTTGATCAATCTGACATTCTTGTAGCCGGCAAAGACTAACATGGCATCTAGTCCCGATCGAGCGACAGACCATCCTCAACCATGAGAACAGTTGTCACTTCATCCGCCACCGCAATGTCGACAAGCGTCCAAGTCATTACCGAAAGCGGTGCTGTCGTGACCCGGACTGTTATTTATCGACCCACAGAAGCTGCATCCCAATCTCAACCATCAGATGGTGGCTCAAACAATACTGGTGCTATTGTTGGAGGCGTCGTCGGAGGTGTTGCTGCTATCGCAGCCATTGTCGGTGGTATTATTTTCTTTTTATGGAGAAGGAGGAAGCAACAGCGCGAAGCACAGGAACACCAAGCAGGCATCACACGTAATACGAGCACAATGAGTAAGGCTGGTCTGCTCGGAGGACGGACTGTCGCGACTGATCCCCAACACCCACCCCCAATTGCTACAAGTTTCAGCAACGCTGGCAGCCGACACGACACCGAGTCAATTAGCCCAATCTCAGGATCACAACGCAGATACAGCCAGCCGATGATGATTGATTCTCGACTCAATCCAGAAACGGTTCTTATGTATCACCCTACCTTTGGGAACAGCAGCCGTGAAAGTTTGGGCAGCATTGACGACAGCCGTGACTATGGGCGGCAACTTAATGTAAGCAATACCATGACGATAATTAGGCTTCAGAACTAACCACGAATAGGTGAGGAATCCTGATCCACACTGAGCGACCAATCCTATTTGCTGCCACAGCTGGATACGATCTCTTAACCTTAAAATAATACTGTCAGTACGTTCGTATGCGGCATGCACATGACCATCCATTTTCAGCATTGGGCGTTCGGCGCAGTTCCTCCAGGATTTGACATCGTTACGGAATTTTATTTCGACACCGCTATTTATCATCAATGGCACCACTTTGTATATCACAAACAATTATTGCTTCACAGCTATATCACGCTGCTACGTACATACGAAAGAAGGAAAGCCTCATCCGGTCATGACCCGGGTTGCAGTACACACGGCCGCTGCCAGAGCCGAGTCGCGGTGGAAGATGGGTGGCACGAGGGTACGGAATTGACACCTTGATGAAGTGTTACAAATACGAGGACAATGCCGAGCCGAAAGGGCCGCGCGGTCTTCTACAAAATGAACTTAATCATCCACCTACACGTACCTCTTTTTCTCACTTATTCTGTGGACACAATTTTATCGCGTTTGTGGCACCGATATGACGCTGACACCGGCCCCGAGCCGCCCGGCCACCTATGCATGATCCTCTATGACATTCCGCCAATCGTTGGCGACTGACTTTCCCTCGGACACTGCATAGGTAAAACATGATTGCGCAATCGCTTGTTGAAGGCTGTATGGCTCTGCTGGTATTTTGCTACGTTGGTGCTAAATATCCGACCATCATCTGGCTTCGCTCTTGGTAGATTAGGTGTGTAACTGACGGCTCGTCAAGTGCTGCGAGGAGTGTTTGATCGGCGACTGGAGTCTTTTGATGGGTTTGTGCTTGGAAAGACAGCACGGAGTGGAGCAGTGAGGACGGGAACAAGGGAACGCAGAGGAACGCAAAGCGACACAAAGCAAAGTAGAGGAAAAGAAAGCAGAGCAGTGGCGCCAGATCCCCAAGCCCCATCCCCTTCATTTTCGGAGTCTTGTTCGGATGTTTGCTCACGCCTGCATTGCTCGATCTGCCCCTCCGATTCGATATTCATATCCCTTCTCTCAATATCGCGCTACTCATTTCGGCTGCGGTTGCTTACCTGCTCGAGGAAAAGATCACACCGGTTCCTGCTTGATCTTCTTAGCCGGGCGGCGTCCAGCAGCAGGCTCAGCGTTCCTGCGTTTCACCATCGTCTCTAGGATGGCAGCAAGGCTGTCTCCCTCCTCTTTGACATCAAAAGTATCGATATCAACGCCATCTTCTTCCTGGACGGCGCGAGCAGGAAGCAGAGCACGGAGCCGCTCGGCCTTCTGCTCGAGCTCTGGGATGCGCTCGCCAACCTCTGCGCGGATCGCTCTGCCGTCCTCCTTCAGCTCGTAGCTGATGGGCAGCAGTGAGCGAAGGGACGTACTGAAATCCTCAAACAGCTTCTCGATCCCACCGAAATGCTCCATTAGTGTTTGGCGCATGGATTTGTCGAACTCGCCTTGGAAGTGGTTGATGATTGTGTCGACGATGTGGTTCTCACCGTACAGGAGCAGGTCTGCCAATTTCCTCTTCTGAAACTTTAGTTTGGGCTCGACATACTGCTTGTACTGCTTCTTGGCCTTCGGGTTGGCTGGCTTGAGCGCCGGGACGGTGTTGAAGACCTCGATGTAGATATCGTCTGTGATCTGGGAGATCAAATTATTTTCTCGATCAAAGGCCAGGGTTGCGAGCTCGAGATGCTTTGCCTGCTCTTTTCCAATTGCCTCCATTAGGCCACTTAGCTTTGCCTGCACCCTGAGGCGGAAAGGGTTCCATTTCTTCTTCGATCTCTCGATAGTGGGTAGGTTAGCTGTTGAAGTATGCATCATTTTGTTAATCTTTTTATGCAGCTGGTCGAATGCATAGGCGAGCGCTGGTTCCATCGGCTTCATATGTTCAGCATACGTGTTGGCCCACTTAAGAAAGGATGGGTTCAGGATGGCGGCTATATCCTTGTTCCAGTTGGCGCCATTCTCAAGACCCCGTGCCTTTGATACGCCTTTGGGTACAGTGCCACGACACTTCAAGATTCGATTGAAGGCCGCAGACTTTAGCTCGTTCCAGTCCTCCATGAAGAGCTCTGTTACGTGGTCTTTCAGCGCGGGTACGTCAGCCTGCACTCGAGAAATGCTCTTATCTGACGAGGACTGGAAGGACGATTTGGCTTGGGTAAGCAGACGTGCCATAAATGATTTGCAGACTTCATCAAACCCGCTTGCGATTGTTTCGAAGTCTCCGCTCCGCTCGGAGTCGTTGACGGTGTGTCTGATTTTCTCGATGAATTTTGGGAGCACAGTACTGACACGGACATCATAGTCTTTGACATTCTGGTCGGCCGGAAGGGAGTATAGGAATTGGCGGATGGCAGGTATGCCCGTCATCTCCACTGTCAAGGAAGGTTGATTTTTGAAGTTGATTTTCGAGGGCTTGATCCAGTCCATGTAATCTGCAGCTGAGATATTAAAGGATTGAGGCACATCTTGTGCTTTTCTGCCCTGAAGCTTGTTCATCAACTTCGCAGTCGTGATGTCGTTTCGTTCCATCACCTTTGTCTGCTTTAGAAGGCGATCAAGATACGACTTGTACTTATCGAGGATGTTTCGCTGTTTCAGAGTCTCTTCATCCTCGTCATCATCAAGTTGTGCTTCCTGCTGTTCGGTTTCGTGAAGTAGACGCCTGATCTCATCATAGATGGCGCCTGGGCAATGTGACAGTTCATTTGCGCTAAAAGCCTGCAATTATGTTAAGATTTCAGTGCAATACTGACAGTTCCGTCTCCACTTACATCAATTTTGGTAGTAACCAGCTTCACATTCGCGGCGCCATGATGGGCAATAGCCGCTCGAGCACTGTTGATGACTTTGTCCTCGGAAGCGAACCGAATGATATCAGCTAGGATGAACTCGACATCGACCGTATCTTTGATCTCCTCAGCGTGGCGGACCCTTGAGAGGTTGCTGTCACCCCAACCTACTGCTGTTAAACCGTGTTTTGAACCAATTACAACAAATGTCCGTACCTGGAAGGTCAATGATCTCAATACCAGCCTGCAAGAGGTCGTTATTGAACTTGATCGTGATATGGTCAACAAGTGGCCACAAAGAAGGGACACCTTTGACCTCGGTGAGAAAGGGTCTCAATTGTTTGATCAGATCCTTCTGGTCGTTGGAAAGCTTGATGGCTGTACCTGTGACGCCACCCTCCTTGTACAGAGTCTCCTCGCACTTGAGTTGACATTCTTTGATGAAAACACCACTCTTGTAGGAGCTTGCGCTCCAGCTTTCTTGAAACTGATCCCGGGAGCCGAACAGCGTCAGAAATATGTCTTCTGCTGTATCTTTCAAGCGCCGTTCCCTTTCGTCGTGGTCCGAGGGCCGCCTTCGAGGTGCGTCTTCGTCTTCCGACTCCACATCTGCATGCTGATAATGGTACAGGTTGCGTGCGTGTTCTTTGAGCAGGGAATGTCGCTTCTCAGGATCTAGGAATTTGATTTCAGCAGAGAACTTGTACTCTCCATTATAATGCACGTATTTCGTAATGGAAGAGGTGCATGCCGAGCCATCAGCTCCTGTCAAAGAGAGACCATCGCAATCGAATAACGCATTGATGCTGAGCGATTTGCCTGCACCTTGAGCACCAATTAGAGCGACTTTAACTGCGGGGCTCCTCTGGACATTGGCGAGAGCAGGAGCAGTGCGGATCAAATGCTGCAGCTCTCTGTCATCATCTGGTGACCCACTTAGCATACTGACGATTGTTTGCGAAAAGTCCTTGAGACCATCGTCAATCAAGGACTTTTCCATGTTGTAGTAAGCATGATTTGGTCTTTTTTCGATAATTGAGTTGTAGCGACAGAGATTCTTTTGGGTGCTGAGGAAAGCAGGGAACTGCTCGAGCGTGATGATGTCGAACGCCATACTTTTCTCGACTGACGCTATGTTTTTGTTAGAGTTCACTATCTGTTTTTAGAAACTGCACAATGCCAGTTGAAGCCCAGTTACGTCCAATTCGCCTGCAAGTCTTAAGTAATAGTAGCAGTACTGCAATTGGGCCACCGTGCACTTGAGGTGTAAGTGATGTGGAGAAGGTTCAGATCAAGCACAAAGCATAGCTTTATACATTAGAGAGAAGCAACAAGCATTAGCCTGCGGTCCCTCACGTAGAAGGTGAGAGAGCCTGGACGCCTTACTGAAGTGAACGTGGAGAAGGGAGTAAGAGAACGTGTAAGAGTGAGAGCGCGCACGCCATTGTTTCACCAGAGGTGAGGATGGTCCCTCATTGTTCAGAGAGTTCTTGTTTCGTGCTGTTGACGCAAGACCTACACATGTAGACGATCCCCGTGCCACCACATTTGAGAGTCGTTGAAAGACTCGTCATCGAATTATCAATCGCCGTGGGGAGTCGACGATGATCTGCCACCTCGTCACCTGAAGCATAAGATGGTCCTTTCTTATGGTCGACAAGATTCACGCGTTCAAAGTGAGTCAGACAGAGCTAGTGTTACTTTACGAAGCTAGAGTGGCAGTTGGCTTCAATGATGTCTGCATCCGCAGTGCCTATTCATATACAATCATTCGAGCAATGCCCTGAAGTTCTGAATCAAAAGGTGTTGGCCTTTCAAATGGATGTTGTAGCTCGACATCATAAGGTACACAACTTGCAGCTGAAAACATTGATAGTTAGATAGTTACCTCTTCGGTGAACGCTCGGAACGGGCTTCGACATGTCCGGTAGACTCGGCGCAGAAGCTGCCGGATACTCAGACCGCGATCGGAAGATGGCTTGAGAATCTCAACGCCATCCCATCCCGTTCTGCAGGCATGGTTTGGTCCTCGCAGGAAAGATGGGCCTGTTCGCTTGTAACACCAGGAGCTCTTTGTCGCAACTTAGGCACTGTCACGCAGCCCTTGTGTACCTGCTTACTGATTAAAATCTGGAAACTGCGATGCGCACTGTTTCGCGGAGCAATCTCGAATAGACGAATAACGCTGATTCGATATCCTGCAAAGAAATCGGTGGAGGGGTGACCCCCGACGCGTTCGTGAATGCGCTTCTCTCGATCAGGAAAGCGTTTCTCGATCAGGAGACGCCCCCACAGTTCCCATGAACTGCTCACGAACTACCACGCGATGTTGATCCACAAACGACAAGCGGCTCCACACGCACTTGGTTCATCGGAGCATATCCACAGTGCAAACGAGAAAGATGAAGCGAGCTGCAGCTGATTTGACCTGTGTAGCCGCAGCCCCTGATGTTGCAATCTTCCTATCACCAATAAGCGGCCATGGGCTCAATGCCTTTGTCGGAAGCTTCAACTCAACGTCTCTCCGGCTCCACCTGGCGCCAAGCTAGGCAATCCCGACAGACTGTGGCTGACTGTTTATATTTCGCATTTGTGGTACGAGGCTTGAGATCGCGGAAAGCCAAGTTCAGTTTTCATTTCCATTGCTGTGTAGAAATAAGCCCTGGCGAACCCCAGTAGTTGAGTGCAATAAATGTCTGCTGTTTGGATTCCCACATTTTGTCTCTGTTCACCTCGGACACATCCACCAGCATAGTCCAGAGTCCGGTTGCAGGACGCGCTGTACTTAAGGCTTCTCGAGAATTATGAGCTCGACCTACTCGCCAGCTCCGAGTGAGTGCGGATCGGTGACATTGCCCGTCAGCAGCTGCACCTGTGAAAAAGGTAGCGAACATGCAGTTGGTGAATGCTTGAGGATCACTGCTGTCAAGTATGGTCAGGTGGACGCCATCGCTCCTCTCACGCCACAGCCTTCGCCTACCCGGCGACGGCCCGAAGAAGCTATCTTGATGGACGACCTTCGTCGAGCACGCGAAGAGATGCAAAACCTGCGCGATGAGCTACGAAAAATGCGTGATGAGCGGGATAGATGGAGGAACCGCAATCATAGTATTCCTCTGGAATGCTATGAACTTCTGAAGCAGCATGGTCTGGAATCCGGTGAGTGCAAGATACAAGCAACTTTGACGGGTCGGAAGCTAACATGGGGAATCAAGATCTGAGCCTTACAACACTACAACACCTGGACACTCATGCTGCAGTGAAAAGGCTCGAGGCGCACGAACAACATATGGAATACTTGTTCGCAAAGAAATCGTGCGACTTTGCTGCAACTGTTCAAGCAATCATCGTCGAAATACATTTCGTGAAGACGAACATGCCTGGCGATGCACTACGCTGGAGGTTATACTCAGCGCTCAAACTTATGATACACATCTCGAAAGGTCTACAGAATGGCCGAGCCCAGCCTCTAAATGGATCAACCGCCACAGACGGTTCGAAACTGGCATACGACGACTACCTCAAGTCGACTCTGAAGTCCGCAGATGTCCAGCTACTGTCGACTTTGAACGAGATAAGGGAGCGAAATATGCATGACTACTACTTAGCGTTCCGCGAACGTTTCGCGCCCGAGTACGATCTAGTTCATAATGGCCACGCCTTGGACTTCTACGAAAAGACGAAAGCCTTGATGGTCCACATGTATTCCCAGCGCAGGGCGGCAACCGTTTCTCCATTCAAGGCGGCAGTCGTGCCTCCAGTGGGACCAACAATAGTACCTCCAGCGAGAGTCGATGAGGTAGTCTCGAGAAGAGTACAAGATGAGGAAGAGGAAAAAGTTGCTGAAACTTGGATCTGATGTAAGACTGGAACAAGGATGAGTTCTGGGGGTCTCGTAGACGTTAAGATCCTCCTGGCCGACTTGACATCAACAATAACGACTAATGGTAATGATAATATCAGTCACGAAGCAGACAAGAATAAGAATCGTACTTCAAGGGAAGGTGATGGTGAAGAAAGTGCCCGGCGGATGGTTTTACCAATAAAACGTAATGGGCGAAGCGGCCTTCCTCTCCGCAGGAACTCCGCAGTGGATGCGGAACTCCGCACGTTGCCAATTCTATGCGCACCAAGACTTTTGACATTCCCGCAACTTGCCCATTGCGTGTACAAGTGTTCAGTTCCATATAAGCAAAATGAGGGGCCACGTACGTGCGGCTTCCAGATACTGACTACGGTGCATTAGGCCGCCGCTTTATCAAATTGCTGGCGACAGGCCATTCCATCTCTCGATGCAACACGTTCATACAAAAACAATGTCAAGTGCTCCACTCAGTACGTGTTGTTCTTCTGTTAGGATCCATTGCTCATTTATATGTAGCTATCCCGTCGGCAGTTCAAGAAGCCTTTAGGTCTTTGCTCTACAGCAACCAGGCACTGGCCCTTATCCTCACCTTAGAGGAAACTGTTGTCCATGCGCATCCAGTCATTCAAAGCAAGGGTCAGGGGGATTCGTTCCAAAGTAACCTCAACCTCTTGGATGACGTGCTCGATCCTAAAACATCGCTTTACCTTCTACTCCGCCGCTGCAACTCCGTTTTCGCAATCACGTTTGTGCCATACCAGGCGCCCGAACATCAACGTGAGCTATACTTACGCTATAGACATGACTGTGTGCAACTACTGGCAGGTGGGCATATCGAACGCAGCTTAATCTGCAAAGAGATCGGAGAGATAACAGATGCACGATCCTGGGCCGAGAGGGATGCAGATCAGCAGGAAACCGGAAATAAGGAGTGCGCTGATGTATGTGAGAGCTCGCCCAAGCATGGTGCTTTTCCAAAGGATGCAGGCTATAAAAAGAACAAATGCCGTTTGTGCGATCGAAGGATGAAGAACAAAATCACAGATGGAGCCCTTCAGGCCCTCGGAAAGCTTAAGAACGAGGGGGATTTGGTGCAGATCGTAAGTTGCACCAAATGTTCAAGTACAACGGCTCACACTAATGTACACAACTGTTCAGTCCCTGAACCCCGACCTCATCCTATCCCTTGACTTGCAGATTTCATGTCTTCTCCCTGAGCAAGTACCCTCGCACCTCCCTATAACACACCCTAGTTTCACATTGTACCGCCACCCAAACAAGCTCCTTTACTTCATCTTCCATTCGCCGGATTCCGCAACCGTGCAGCAGCGGATGAAGCACACAATGGCTATTCCCGGTCTCGTGAACGTCCACGCCGAAGACTATGGAGTTCACGTCGACCAACGGGTCGAGATCCACGAGCCGGAGGACTTGGTGTTTGATGAAGGTGATGATAAGGTGGGGAGGTTCAGGAGTGTGTATCTTAGAAACATGTGGCAGGGTACTGAGAGTCAGTATGAGGGGCTGGAGAGGGACAAAATGTTCTATGATGCTGTTAAATAACCAAGTTGTCCACGGAATACCGAAGTAAACATTGGTATTGGCAAAGATCGTTAGACGGTCAAGTATAAGACCATTTCACTGCGAGAGTAAAATCTACGTATGATTCGGGACTCTGCCCCGAAAAAACCACTAGCATCAATCGGAAATAAGAAGTTATAAAAGAGAAGTATGCCAACTTCCTCGCTCATACGCATTACGCGCGACGCATGCGCGGGGAAGTCGCGTTTGCAACCGCACCACGAACGTTATCGTACTTGCTCAGCGGGTAGTACAAGTTATTGACGTTCTGCTGCAGACCTTTCGTACCGCCAAGCGCCTTGCTTACGGTGCTAACCAAACTCTTATCATCTGTGCGGTCAGAGCTGGAATCCCACCACCACGCACCACCAAGCTTCTCCTTCTTCAGATACTTCGCCTTCAACGTCTGTACCTCGGGTGTATCGAAGCTGACAAGCTGGCGAGTCTGGTTGTCGTACGACCACGACGCGATGACCTTCTTGTCGGTGTAGACTGTGCTACCATTTAAGGGGAGGGATTTGTAGTCAAGGACGCCGGCTTCCCAGGTACCGTCGCCGGAGCCGTTGAACGTCTGACCAAGACCATTGGTGTTGGCGAACGACCGGCCGTAGAGAGGCATTCCGAGGACGATCTTACGTGAGGAGGAGATCTTGGATTTGTAGTAGTCGATAGCTTGGGCGGTGTTGAAATCTGTGGTTACTGGGTTGGACTTAGATGGATACACGTTACTCAGGTGGCCGGTGAAGTTAGAAAATCCGGGGCCCTTGTTCAATGTTAACACGGAGGCTGAAAATCAGCAAGATCAAAGCTCACCTGATAATCAAAGGCCATGAGGTCCCAAGTATCAACGTAGGGGTCCATGGCTGCGATGGGAAGGGTGGTGTAGCGGAGTGGGCCAGCGGGAGCAGAGATATCAAGATCGAAGTGATAGCCATTAGCGTACTTTTCAGCATACTCATCATACACTGATCGGCACAGCTTGACCGTCTCAACAAGGTTCGCGGCATCAGTCTCATCTTCGGGATACTCCCAGTCGATGTCGAAGCCGTCGAGGCCAAGATCAGCGATCAACTGCAGTGATGACTCCGCGAAGCGATGACGCGTAGCGTTAGTAGCCAACGCAGTCTTGAAGTTGTCCCTAAATGACCAGCCGCCGACAGAAAGAATGGTCTTCAGGTTGCGGTTCTGCTGCTTGAGTTTGTACAGCTGATTGAAGTTACCGAACAGTTGTGTACCATTGGAGGCTACGTCGCCCGGGTAGTTGAACTGGAGGTCGGCCCACTCATCAGAGAGAAAAACCTCGCCGGTAGTGCTGTTGACGTTCGCAAAGGCATAGGTGATTTTTGTGAGTTTGTCCGAGGGAAGGTCCGTGACGAAGTGTTGTCGTCCATAGATGGCCTGAGAACGTTAGACAGCGATACGGCTTTCAATCGTTGCCGTGACGCGTTACCCAATTGACGTAAAAGACGCCCATTTGGTACCCTCTGGAGCTCTTCACATTCTCAAGGGGTGCAGCACTGGCAAGGAAAGGGATTGTAAGGAGTGTAGCAACATCGAAAGGACGCATGTTGAAAGAGGGGACGGCTCAAGGAAGCCAAATAGGTCAAAAGAAAGAACAAATGAATGTGGGTGGTTGGCAAGTTTGGCCTCTTTCACTTTCACTATTGGGACGCCGGGAAGCTTTAAGTTCATTCATGCAGCCCAACGCACCCATTGTTCCTAAACTGCGTAACTGACCAAGCAAACGTTCGGCGCTTCAGCCGGACGAACACATCATGTTCATGGATTGTACCAAGTCAGATTGGAATCGTATAGATTTGACCGCGATGAAGCCTTACGGAGCGAATGGGGGGTCTGTAAGTCACTGTTGGCGATTAAAAGGTACTCATCCAACCCTGTTGTCGCTGCGATTCTGCACTGGTTGTTCTGTGGTTCGCGCTCGGTCGGATTGTCAAGATCGCTGGCCGTTTCGAAATGAGTGCATTCGGGCCTACGTCAGCGCGGCGTTCCATTCAAATTACCGCGTTGGCGTCATAAAACATACTAAACAGATTCGGCCCTCATTCATCTCGCGGAAACGCGCGGAAGTCGCAGTGTATAGGCGATAGCTTTTCATGCCAAATCCAACGTTGACGACGATCTGGGGAGAAGAGCTGAATCTCGACACAAAATCTGATATTCAATCTGCACTTCACGCAAGTAGTACTCCTCCTGCGTAATAGAAGCCGGCTGATGAAGGCGACACTCAATCAGTAGGAAATAGCATTATGTCGGAAACCTCCTGCCTGTAAGTGAGCTTTGGGCATCTTTTCTCAACGATCGTATCGTTTACAACGCGCCAACCAGGAGCATGGAAAACTTAAAATTGCTTCTTGTTGGCGCTTCAAAGCTCCCGTAACCTGCCGGGAAGCGACCCGTTCCATGTAGTGTCAGGGTCGAAATCCATGATGTCTGCTGCACAAGGCTCCACAGCCCTCAGGCGGTCCCTTTCAATCAAAACTCCTACGACTTCAGTTCGGCCAGATAGGTCAGACACAGTGCCTTTGATGTAGCAGTGCTGAGCAGTCCAATAACTCGAATCGCCACTGTTGTGTGAGGCGGTAATATGAGAACCAAGGATCAAGGCTCGTAAGTCCGGGCAACGGCCTGGCGCGTGCAAGTAATTGAAGAAGTGGTTAGCCAAAGCTTGCAGCTTCGTATCGGTGATGATACCATCACCACGAAAATCATTACGTGTTTCGTACGGATCGCCCATTGGATCGGCGTCGAAAGATGGATGTATGTGAACCGCGCGAAGGTCAGGAAGTCGAGACAACTTATCCTGGATTTTGTTAATGTTTACCGTCGAGTTGAAGTGATTGTAAATTTACCAATATCCTCAAATAACGCTCCCAGTTTTCGTCCTCTTTACTGTAGGCTAAGTCCGCGATTCTCAAATCGTCGTCAACTCTGAAGCTGATGGCTTGTATCGATTGAAATCGTGCACACATGCCGAGCATGTCCATCAATTCGTCCTCGTCTTCATCAATTATCGTTCCGTTAAGATTTTGAAGTAGTCTGAGTGAGGTCAGGGGCTGAGATATAGGATACTCGTGAAGACTTGACCAAACACGGGGCCAAGACTCGCAGATTTCCCAGGAGAGATGCAAGCTGCTCAATTTCTCCGACCTGATCAAGGACCGTAATCCACGCTTAACAGTGTCGGGTTGCGCGTGGTGGGTAATCTCAGGATTCAAGATTGCCAGATGTTCCAGAAGCAACTCCTCGTTTTGCGGTATAGCTGCAAGAAGGTTTTCGACATTTTGGCAATGTACCAAGGTCAGGCCTTTTAGCTTTCGAAAGTTCATGAGTCGATCAAGAGGGCAGTATGCTTCGTGCAGGTCACAACCTCGTAGGCTGAGCTCTTCTAAATGGACTGGCTGTAACGTACGAGAACGTAGAGATTTGGCCAGTTTTATGAACACATCCGGATCTGACTTGCCAAGAGACAGGCGTCTGAGATTTCGGAGCTCGTGCATAAAACCTAATACGGGTGTGCCTGTTGCCAGGTGCTGAGGTCTCGGCGGTGAGAAATGAATATCCAGCGTGCGCAGATCGGGAAGGCCGACAGCGCCACTTCCAAGAGCTGTGGCGTCAAGGCGTTCGTGGTAGTCCAGTGTGCACTGCATCTCCCTGACCTTCTGCTGAGATTCCAGCACATCTTCCATGAAGGTCTCATCACACCATGAAGACAATATTCTGATCACATTAGGCCCTCGTTGAGACTTGCAAGCTTAGAGACTTACCTTATGGAATTTAGAGAGTGTTCAGGAAACAAGCGTACAATCAATGACATTGTCTGCGCACGCCTTTCTTTTGGCGTCTCGCGCCAAGGTAGTTCCAGTTTCTTCTTTGAAGATGAGGTCGCTAATGTGCACCACACCCCTTCAAATGGAGGCTCATCGTGGAGTACAAGTGTTCTGGTGTGACGGAGATGGTTCGCGGCGCCAGCAGAAATGCATCGTACGAATGTGTCAACGCTCTCCTTGTGCCAGACATGAATGCGTACGACCTTGTACAAGTGCGGGATTGCCAGAGATCTCAATCGCTTAGAAGTTGAGCAGAGTGATTTTAGGTCGGACGTCTCGTAGACCTGGATCAAGTGTCAGTCTGCTTGTTGCCGCTGTGCAGGTTCCCAATGTTTGCTGGTGATGTGTGAACTTACATTATCGAGTACGATCAGCCACGCATCGTCGCTGAGGTCTACATGATTGGAACGCGAAGTGGTAGCCGTAGTGGCTTTTTGTGAGGCTATCTTTTTGCGAGTTCGTCTGGAAAGTGAAGTCTTGACCATAGTATTACTTAGAAGGTTGCATTTCGCAAGTTTGCAGTGCAGAGAAATTTATGGGAGGAGGCGTGAGGATGTACGGTGGAAATACGCTAGTCCAACCACCTCGGTATCTCATCGGGCAAGCGAATGATATAACAAGGGGGTCACCTACATTGAGAGATGTCCCACCAAGAAACCATTGGCCTATTCTCAGGACGAAAAAGCTCGACTTCTTTGTTCCCTCAGGTACTTCGGCACAAGTGGGTTTATCGGTGTGATTGCCCACTCGAGCATCATTTTCAAGATTACATTTACGGGTCGTATACCATACTACAATCTGGAGTAGTATCCCTCGGGAAACACAACGCTACGGACTATGTACTGAAGGCCCACCAAACTGACAGCCAACAGATTCACATCTCAAACGATCGCATCGGGGTTCTCCACCCTTCTCCTTGCTGTACCGACTCCAGCGACACCCTTCGACTGATCAGCGCCCAACCAGGGCTTCATCGCTTCCGAGAGGGTAGTCTGTCTGATGAAGTACAGCACCTGTCCCAGGATGATCAGGACAAACGCGATCGGGTACATCCAGTGAATGCTGAGCCCCAGCACCTTGACACCAATGGCAACACCCCAGAAGCTTCCCGTCAGAAGCGAGATGTTGAAGAACGCTGCACTGGATAGACGGAAAAGCACCGGCGCAAGCGAATAGAACAATGACAGAATGAATGTGTATCCCGTAAGATAGCCGCCCACCTTTGAGTTCCAGGTCGCATTGCGAAAAGACGTGCGATCAAAGATACCAGCCTGGGCACCGTTGATGAACATGCCCCAGAATGCGAGCTGACCCACGACCTCGTACAGCGGTCTCTCGCTGACCAAGAACTCCTCGAAAACATTGCTGAGACCGTAGAAGGTCGCGCCCAGCAGAGCGAACAAATCGCCCTTGACCTCGTCAGTAGCGCCGAACGAGTTGCTGCCTGTGATCTGATCGGAGCCGAAGATCACCCCGAGACCACCAATGCAGAACAAGATACCTGCAATCTGGGTGTAGTGGTACCGGACCTTCAGAAAGAAGAAGGAGATGACTACCACAATGACGATAGCCCAGAAGTTGATTAACTGCGCAGACAGAATGGTAGTGTAGCGATAAGCCAGGACGACGAAGTAATTACCTTCTACGTCGAAGAATGCCAGGATGAGAAAGCGCCAGCCGTCAAAAATAACCATGCGCCCCCAGCGCTTGAAGCCATATTTGTAGATGGTGTAGGTCGTGTAGATGAGGTTAAGCAGGACGTAGTTGAAGAAAGACTGAAAGGCAGGGATCGACGTTCCTTCATTGGCCAGGAGGGAAGAGAGTGTGTTCGTACTGGTGATGCAGATAGCCAGGACTACGAAAACGTCAGTACTACAGGCATGCATGTCTAGCAATTATGACCAAGACCCACCTTGTCCAAGCAGCAGAGTCAACCAGAACTGCTTGGTCTTGAGGTATTGGAACCAGCGGCCTTTGCTCTCTGCATCCCGCTCCAGAATCTCATTGCCCGTTCCTACGGTGCGCAGAGGGGCACCAGGACGCTCGTTCTCAGAGCTCGCAGTGGCCTCAAGATCCTTAGGATGGACAGTTTGGGTGACCACTGGTCCGATATGGGCGTCTTCGCCTTTGCCAAAGAAGCCCTCGGCGGCGTGGGGCTGGTGCTGTGCCATTTCGACGTTCTTTTGTTCTCTTATCGCGAGATGCGCACGAACTCAAGTGCGGGGAGTGGAGCTTTTCGATAGCAGCGTGAGCGCAAAACTCCAGAAGTCGCTCACGGTCCTACACGCTCAATCGGTAGGAGAAAAGAAAGATGGAACTCAGCAGCCGCAGGCGCTGCGGGGTCCGCCACATTTTATACACCGTCTGCAGCTGGGCACCAAAGAAAAATGCTGGCTGGTCGACCTGGGTTCGCGCCGTCGATCTCCACATGGGCGCGGTTAGTCTCCGAGGCTTTACCTCAGCTGGCAACGTGTGGGCGGTGGAGCCGTGCTCTGGATGTTGGCTAAGCTAGGCGAGTCCCGCGATGGTTTTCGCGTCTGCTCATAGCGTGAGAGGGCTGCATGAAAATTGTGTGTTTGATGGCCAGAACTGTGCGGAGGCAAATATGAGCGACGAAAGGAAGCAGTGAGAGATCAATAGCTAAGCATGTGTCCACGGAAGGAGGTTGCATGACCAAGCCCTTGAACACCTTAGGTCACCAGATTCTCGAGGCGCAAAAATTATTCATCAATATGCAGCTATGCGCACCAACAGGCCCAAGAGCCAGGTATGAGGGCCCAAACGACAGCGGGACGCACATGCATGGACAGGCACAGATCGCAGCAAGTGGAGCCGCGGAGTACTTCAGCAACAGTCTTTATAGGCGGATTATGATAGAGAGTGTACTGCCTATAGCAAATCGATCATCTCGACACCAAACGTGAGTAGAGTTGTCCAGACGCCATTCAAACAATAACAGAAGGGCATGGGTAACAAACGTTCTTAGAGCACATGGCTTCTTCAAGGCGGGAATGTTCGCGACTCAACACCAAACCCGCTACGTGTCCAAGCAACGCCGCTAGATGAAGGATCCGGCATCCTACTCAGAATCCTCCTCGTCGCTGTCCTCCTGGCAAAGCCATTCGTAGAATTGCTCAGCCGACTTGCGCACAGTCTTGCTGACCTTTAGGTCAACATACTTCTTGCTAGCCTTCTGGCACCATGGCTTGAAAACTTCCTCACTGACAAGATCGTTGTTGTAAATCTGAATGCAGATGGCCGAAACCTGAGGGATGAGTTCGGGCTTATCGTTACCGACGAAGCGCTCGATGCCACCGAGGAAGGCCTTCTCGTGCTTCTCGGAGGTGATGAGCTTCTGTAGCATGGGCGCACGAGCCTCGATCTGTTTGACGATCTTGTCACTGAAAAGAGTTTGAGGAATGACGGTCAAGGTGCGGTGCTTAGTCTCGATGCCGAGCTCCTTGGCCTTGAGGTAGATCTCAACGCTGTCAAGCTTGTCGACACCACCCTTCTCCTTGGCTGTGTCGATAATCCACTTGCCAAAGACATCGTATTCAGATGCCTCAGCATCCTCCTCACCCTCGATGACAAGCGCACGCTTGAGGTCGTCAGGAAGATCCTGAGCACGAGCTTTGATGGCAGCCTCAGAGGTGTCGATATGCCACTCAACCTCCTTGGCCTCCTCGATCTCCTCGGCACCCTCCTGGATCTGCTTGGTAAGCTCGTCATCACTGCCAGCCTCAACCTCCAGCTCGCCGTTGTCGTCATCTTCAGCACTATCTCCAGGGCTGCCACCGTTCTGGGAAACTTCCTCGCCCTTGGCCTCTGCCTCCTTGCGAGCGCGGCGCTCAGCTTTCTTTGTGGACTTATCCTTCTTGCCCTTCTTGGGTTCGTTCTTCACAATGAAGGCGGAGAGCTTGAGGCGAGGGTCGACCTCGGAGATCTTACCGCAAGCCTTGCAGTCGAGCGTGATGTTGCCATCCTTGATGTTGACCTCAGTCTCGGGATTCTTGCACTTCTTGCACAAGACGAACTTGCTGATGAAGCCATCGAGGTAGTCCTGGAGCTTGCTAGCATCGTGGGCGCCATTGATGATCCAACGGTCGTCGTTGGGGCTGGTGTTGGTTTGTGCACCGAGCTCGAAACCAAAGTACTTGATGACATGAGCGGGAGGGCGAGCCAAGGAGTTGGCAACGCTGGTCAAGTTGACGATGACAGTCTTGATGCCGTTGCCTTTGCCCTCAATCTTGGACTGAAGGCGCTCCATCTTGTAGCGGTAGAAGGGGTCGGTGACATCGCGGCGAATGTTGACGGTGGCCATGATTACGGTGGTGAGGTTGGGGAATGTAGAGACGTTACTAGAAGTAAGACGAGTGGATCAGGATCAGATCTGTTTTGGGTATGAGGTTTGTAAAAGACATGCAATAGCTGTCTTTAGAGTTGGTTTGTGTATTGTGTGACTCGAGGTCGGGCAGGCACAATGTTAACCGTTGGTGGAATGGTGGAGACTGCGCGGTATCCGCATACAGCGAGAATGGTGCAGTTTGGGGGGAGGTTCGACTCGGAAGGCGTGGAGTTGGCGCGAATACATATACCGCAGTTGTCGTTGTCGACTCTGTGGTAGGAGGGGTTGCTTCTGCGGTGCCTACAGGCAAATGTGGCGGTTCGGTGATGTCGCGGGTGAGCGACTAATAGGACAGGTTTGCGAGTGCTTGTCGTGTTCTTGCCAGCGACGGACACTGGAAAGGGCGATGTTTGCCTGACGGGTTTGCGCTGGGCGAGGGTGTGAGTGTGTGCGGGCTTGGAGGAGTCGAGGGCAAGTTTTTAAAGGCGATGGTGGAGAAGCATCCGTTACTGTGGGCTCGAGCGCCAGGCGCGACGCCAAACCGCGGCCAATTGCAGCGCCAACCGTGGAACCACCCAAGCAAGCATCGATGCACAACACGTGTACCACAAACGGCTGTTCGTCGAGCTGCAATCAGCGCCTAATCCAGTCAAATTAGCCTTATGCTTCGCCTGTTTGTGAAGGTATGCGCTTACGCGCGGCGCGCAGCTTGCAGCGTGAGACATACGGGCCCATCTTGCGTGCCGTTGATCACAAAGAAAGTTCTAAATCACGTCCTGACCGGCCCGTACCAATTGCAATTGTTTAAGATTACAACCTGCCGCGTTGCCGAACGGCTGATTGCGCCGCGGCAAGCCCTGCTTCACTTCATACTCCCAAACTACGGAGAGTTCTGAGGCGACTTCCAGGTCCTACAACGTTCACACGGATTTTGATTCCTCGTGATCAGCGCCTGTGTCTGTCTGCGTAAGATTTCGATTGTTACCATGCTCGAGAGGAAGCAGGTGGAAAAGTTGACTTGCATCGCCGCCCGTGTGGGGTAGGCTGTCCCGCTACAAAATCAACATCATTCCACGGCTGCATCTCGCACACCTAGACAATCATCAGAGGCGGCAATAGAACGACTACTCAATTGCGAACATGGCCAGTCAAACTGACTACTCGCTGTATCTCGTGACAGATTCTACAGAGGCAATACTGGGCTCGAAAGACCTTGTCGAGGTTGTCGAGCAAGCCTTGCAAGGAGGTCGGTTACACTTTCCTCTTTCCATCTATAAATCACGATTAAACTTGCGCTCCATTGATCGGCAACTGACAAAATACCCAGGAGTGACCGTCGTCCAGTACAGAGACAAGACCAGCGACACGGGCATCCTCATCTCAACAGCCAAGAGACTGCATGAAAAGTGCAAGCAGCACAGCATTCCCCTCCTCATCAACGATCGAGTTGACGTCGCTCTGGCCATAGGTTGCGAAGGCGTCCACCTTGGCCAAGATGACATGAATATCGTTGAAGCACGTCGTCTCTTAGGAGACGACAAGATCATTGGAGCGACCGTCTCGTCGATTGAGGAAGCCAGAATAGCCGTGGAGCGCGGCGCAGATTACCTAGGCATTGGCACACTCTACTCTACGCAGACCAAGAAAAACACAAAGCAAATAATTGGTGTCAATGGTATCAGAAAGATCTTAAGTGCCCTCGACGAAGCTGGAGGAAAGAGCCAGAACATCCAAACGGTATGCATCGGCGGCGTCAACGCATTCAACGTGCAGCGAGTGATCCACCAGCTCAGTGCTCCCCGTTCCAGCTCCGCAAAGCACAAGACCATTGATGGCGTGGCCGTCGTCTCTGCCATTGTCGGTGCCCAAGACCCCAAAGAAGCTTCGTCCCACCTCCAGAAGCTCATCAAGTCACCCCCACCCTTCTTCAAGTCTAGCGGCCCTGCCTTCTGGCTCGAGAAGAACGAGGACGAGGTCAAATCCGTGATCTCCACGGCCGACAAAGCCACTGCAGCAGTCCACTCTCTAAGCCCACTCAGCCACAACATGACAAACCTCGTTGTTCAAAACTTCGCTGCGAACGTCGCCCTCGCCATTGGTGCATCGCCCATCATGGCCAATTATGGTGAAGAAGCGCCAGACCTTTCGCGCCTCGGAGGTGCACTTGTTGTGAACATGGGCACTGTGACGCCCGAGGGGCTAGTCAACTATAAAAAAGCCATCACTGCGTACAACGCCGTCGGCGGTCCAATCGTCCTAGATCCCGTTGGCGCGGGCGCGACAAGTGTGCGTCGGGATGCGCTGGCACAGCTTTTGAGTGCTGGATACTTCGATCTCATCAAGGGGAACGAGAGGGAGATCATGGCTGTGGCGCGCGCCTCCGGGTTCACGCTCGACGACTCGAGTCAGCAGCGGGGCGTTGACAGTGGGGACTCACTGTTTAGTCTCGAGCAGAGAGCGTATCTCGTCAAGACCATTGCGTTGCGCGAGAGGAACGTGGTTCTCATGACTGGGGCTACGGATGTTGTCAGCGATGGTGTCAGAACGTACGCTATTAGCAACGGACACGCGTATCTGGGTAAAATCACCGGCAGTGGATGTACGCTGGGTACTACGCTGAGTACGTATCTGGCTGCGTGGCCGAAGGATAAGCTGCATGCTGCTGTTGCGGGCATTCTGCATTATGAGATTGCGGCCGAGCATGCGGCGAGGAGGGAAGATGTCAAGGGTCCAGGTACATTTGTACCCGCATTCATCGATGAACTTTTTAGAAGAGGCGAGCTGGTCAGTGAAGGGAAGGAAAGCTGGGGCACAGGAGCAAAAGTCGACTGTCTCAAGGATGTTCCTGATGCTGGTTTGCTGAAGGACATCTAATGTCGAACGCGCTGTGCTGCACTAAGTACTACAGACGAGACCTCTGAGTCTACCCTTTATGCATCAACGTTGATCTTCATGCCGTAGTCGTTCAAGGTGTCCACAAACTGTTCGCCCAAAGTGGCAGGTGTCAAAATGCCGCCTCCTAGTTTGCCCGCCTCTGTGTCCTCCAGTCTACCCCTAATGATTACATTCGCAGCAGCAGCCAGCGTGATTGCCGTGGCTGCATACCCACCGTGAGCAACATCGAGCTTCGCGGTGACCTTCTGACCACTTCCTTCAGCAACACCAACGCCGCGGTAGGAAATAAAGTCTTCTTTCATGCTCTCCCTCGAAGGACCCTCTCCAGGGGCGGGAATTAGGAACTTCTTGAACAGAGGAGCAAGGATCAGGCGAGTAGGCGGCAGGGCGAGGAACAGACCGACAAGTCCCAATGCAACCTTGACTATAAGGCCTTGGACAAGAGACTTGGCGCGCAAGTACTCATTGAAGCGGAAGCGCGGCCCGTACCCATAGAGACCAGCGGAGCGGTGCACGATACAGGTATCGACGCTGGCCATGAGACCCGTAGTCTGAAGACCGCCGAGTTCAGCTATGTTGGGCAGACCAAGTAGACCTCCACTAGGGCTGTCTGCAGGTTTGTCCAGCTGCTTGTCGAACTTCTTCGGGCTAAGAGAGTAAGGATGCATAGACTTAGCTAGATGCCCTAGAGAGAAATTGCTGAACAGCTCGAGCATGGTCAGACTCGTGCCACCGCTGATTCCGGACTTGAAGTCGTAGAGAGTCATGATAACGCGTTCGCAGTCTGCTTGGAAATTATTGCGTACGGCATTAGCGAGGACGTAGGCCATAATATCGGCAGGTACGGAATCTAGACCGGCTTCTGGGATGATGATACTGTTGTTGGACTTTGCAAGCGCATCGTACTTTGCAATCATGTCGTAAATCCAGGGCACCTCGCCGGTGGAATCCAGGTAATGCGTCCCATTGGCGGCGCAGGCTGCGAGGACGGGCTCGCCATAGTGCATGAAGGGGCCGACGGTGGTGATGAGGAGTTTGGTCTTCTTGACAAGAGTGTTGAGCTGCTCCGGCACCAGTTCGCAGGTCTCTACTTCTGGCAGCTTGCGGTTTGCGTTGAGCTTCTTCAGCTCGTCGATGACACCCTGCAGCTTTTTCGCGTTGCGTCCAGCAATTGCCCATTTTAAATCCTCGGGCAGGTGGGTGCTGATCCATTCCGCGACCAATTTTCCTGTGTACCCAGTAGCGCCCAGCAGGATTAGCTCATATTGGCGGCTGTTCTGTATGTGAGCCATGTCGGTCTTAAGACTCCGAATCAGTCGAGTAGTATGTGGCTAGATGTGATTTGAGGAAGAAGCGGGTGCTTGAACAAGTGGAAATACGCCCTTGGTCGCGATCTTTTCAACTGTCGGTCGGGCGAAGCTCTGCATGCGGGAAAGGCCGATGAAGTCATGGACCGAGGCAGGAGCCAAGCACCATGATATGGCTGCTGCAGGGCCCTATAGCGTCACATGACACATACGGTAAAATGTCTTGACATGCAATATCTAACTAACATATTCACTACTTTGTATATTCACTAGACGAGATGAGCATAAAATTCGGTCGTGGTCGCAGACAGCACGATGGTCATTCCAAGCTATTGCAAGAGAGGTTAGCGCCGCCAAGGACAGGGCAAGAAGAGCCACAACGACAACAAGACGCTGTCTCACCTCCACCACAAACATGGTTATCTAGCCGGCACAGGACCACTTACTTGCGCGATCGCAAAGCGTTGATGGTGGCGGTCGACACACTCCTCTTACACTAGAGACGCTGGGAATTCTCGAGAATGACCTGGAGGGGTCGATACCTGTTGCATTATCTGCAGCGTCGCTGACGGTCTTGATGATATGCAGGTCAAAGCAGACGGCTTTCTCAGGGCGCTCTCAATCACCTGATGAGGGCAGTACCTACCTATCTCGAGCGAGACCCAATCGTTCGCGCCGAGCGCTGCCAATCGGCGCTTATGCAGCCGCGAAGCACTTAGATGTAGCAATACAAGACGTTCCGTACAATTTCCTGAAGCCCTCCAGACCTGCGAGTGCGCGACGAATGCGTATCGAGACTACCAATGGTTTCACCATCGGCACTGCTTCGAGCCGCGTCGAACCGCCTCGAGCTTCTAGCCACATTGCATGTATTGCGCGCGCGTGAAGTCCCGGCAACACGAGCAGCAATCCCTGCATATTGAACACTCCACATTCAGGGAGTAGAGTGTTATTCAAGGCTCTGAACACTGCCAGCAAGCAGTGGCCTGCGAGCCTTGAATGTCCCGAAATATGTCTCACACCAGTAGAGATGCTAGCCACATATTTTGCTGCATATGCATCATGGCCAGCCCGGGAAGACGGGATACTATGTCCGACCTGCTCGGTCGTAAAAGAAATTGTACGGAAACAAGTCCCAAGACGACAGATAAACCGGCGCTGCTCAGCGTTGTGAGGGTAGTCTCCAGAATCAAAACGACAAACGGAACAGTAATATGTTTGCATTCCAAGCATTCACCCGGTGATTGCGACAAGTCATACGGCTCATCCATTTACAGTGTCGTGACACGTGGTGAGGTAAGCCTCCATCCCAGCACCTGACGTGCTACACAGGGCTGCGATTCTGCGGATGATCTAAGTTAGCTGGGAAGAGTTACGACCACAAAGGTACGTGCATCCCAGATCGTTGACTGGCTCACAATGACGAATCACGAGTTTTGCACGATTAGGCTACTGCCTGTGGTGTGTGGCTGATGCAGAGTGGGAAAGTCAACCAAAGGACCCATGTCGGGCGCATTGGCCAAGAAGGCGCTAGCCGAACTACTTAAGCTCGCCCCTCCGTTTCTCGACCTTCCCCATCTTCAACTTATGAATCGCGTCGGACAATCTTTCCTTTCTCTCGCCTCTTCTAACTTACATAACAATGGCCGAGACTTGTATAGTCTGCCTCGGCGATCTCGTCCACCCCGACGAAGGTCCTCCCACCACCGAGTTGCAATCAGCAGCCAGCTTACTTCCGGATGGGGCTGATGCCAACCCCGGTAACCCTGATACGTCCATCACAATAGCTTCAGAACAACGATCCGATGACGAAATGGTCGCACATTTGCTCCCATGCGGCCACAACTTACACAATGAATGTCTCAAACCCTGGGTAGAGAGAGCCAACAGCTGTCCGATTTGTCGAGCGAGCTTCAACATAGTCGAGCTTAGCGCACGCGTAGGAGGTATGTCATTCTGCGATTTTGAGAGCCGGCGAGCTGCAATACCCGGTGACTGCTAGGCAGCCACCCAGCTACTGGCTAAATGGTCAGTCGGACTCAACCCAGCCGTTCTGTGACCGATTACTGTCACAGCGCCATGCGCCCACCTCAAGAAACTCGACTGACTGATCCGCAGGCCCAAAGCTATCTGAGTATGTTGTCAAGGACAAACAGCAAGTCGCCGATATCGACCCTTCTATGATCGTCGACGACGACTATGCGCTTGAGGATGACGGAAGCTATGACGCTTGCATGGTCTGCGATGAGTTCGGCGACTCATCACAGCTCATGTTTTGTCACAGCTGCGAGCAACTCTGTCACGTCTTCTGCGCTGGTCTCGACGAGATGCCGACTCGCGGTGCCTGGTATTGCCAGGGCTGCATGGAGAACCCGGCTCTTCTTGAGGCGGCAACCCGCCGACGTACCAACCCTCGAGGCCCTGCAGCATGGATCAACGGCCGTAGCCGTGTGCCCCGACACAATCGAGCCCCGGACGAATGGGTTGGCGTATGGCAGAGCGTCTGGAATCGACTGCAATGGGATATTGACTTCCCTTTCGAGGATGAGGATCAGTCTGAAAACCAGTCCGAAGTACTTCGACGCGAGGCACACGAATGGGAGCGACGTTTTGAGCTCGCCCGGCAGATGGGTGCTGGAACCCGGTTTCGCGCTGCCGCTGACAATATTCACTCGCGACGCCGTGGCTCGAACCGCTCCACACGACCGACGAATCGATCACTACATCGTGAACCGCCCAAGACACCCAGAGATCCCGAATCACAAGAGGAGATCAGTGCCTGGAATCAGTTTGAAAAAGCACGAAGCCAGCTCGCGCAGATGGGAGAAGCCCCACCGCCGCCTGAAAGCACAACGAGCAGTCGACGCGGACGCAAGCGGAAGTCTTCCGACTCGTCGCCCGCCGGTGTTGAGCCTGTCGAGCAGCAACCCGAGCGCAAATTAAAACGCCCGCGAACTCGTCTGCATACTGATAATGGAAGGGCAGAATCGTCCGCCGCGGCTGCGCGTCGCAGGACTGTGACCCATGAAGGCATCCAGGAGCCAGCTACATCACCACCCGCCGGCGAAACATCGACTGCTCCTGGCTTCCTTGCCTCCCTGTTGCAGGAGGTCGAAGTCGACCGCTTTGCCGAACGGGACAAGGAGATCGCCGCCCCACAGCCCAAGCGCATCATTGTGGAGCGAGCTTGTTCGCCTCAGCACTCGTCTCCCGGCCTGTCTCCGGTCTACCAACAACCTCGTGCTGGCATGACCACCCCGCCGCCTCTGCACCTCACGCGTCCGAAGTCACCTGTCGAACCCGACCACGGATCACCAACCTACTCGCCATATTCGCCAGCTGATGATAAACGAGTCGGCCGTCGGAGGCTGGCGCACAATGCTGCCGGCCTTAGTAGCCCACCACGGTCGAAAGACTCGTCACCCTCGCGCCCAGCCTCCCTCTCATACTCTACTAAAGCAGAACTGCAACGCATGGTCACTGCGGTTCTAAAACCACTCTACCTGAAGAAGGATGTCACCAAAGAGGAGTACACTGATATCAATCGTGATGTCTCACGTCTGCTGTACGACAAAGTCGGCGATGCTGGTGCTACAGCCTTGGCAGACCAGGATACACGAGAGAAGTGGCAGCGTATGGCCAGCGATGAAGTCGATAATGCCGTGAAGTCTCTACGCACCACAAGAGGCGGCGTGGATTCTCCTGCAGCTGAAGACTCCGTGTCATCATCTTCATAAGCGCATTCTGTACAGCTTTTTTTTCCTCGCTTATTCAGCGCTTTGGGATTTGGCGCAAAGGTCACACTAAGATACCACGGGACATGGCGTTTTGTACCATAGATAGTGTTTTTAATGATGGCGAGACGAATGGCAAGCTGGGCGTTGCTCTGCCAGGATTTGAAATGCTTTCACGCTGAAGTTGCCGGCAATCCCAAATTTGTTCTTTCGCACCATCATGACTATAGCAAGCCGTCCTCATCAGAAACTTTGCACACCCTTCGCAAGAACCTAATGTCCCGCCTTGAGTAAACCAATACGTCCCTGAGCACTCGATATTGTTCTCGAGATGTGGCGACAACATTGTGTTCGTCTATCGTCCAGTCAGAGCCAAGCAGTGGTCGATCAAGTCACACCTTTCGTGCATCACGTAGTTATCTTACGAACTATCTGTTCATAAGAGTAGCAGTCGACTGTCAGCTTTCCAAAGGAGAACCGACAAACGGTCAGAGGAGGCTAAAGTAGCTGAATGGAGAGGGTAAGAACCCCAATCTCCCCCAATACCAAGAAATGCGGAATCAGAGAGAGAGAAATTGTAAGGGGAATTGCGCGGGAAATCACGTTCCGCCCCTCCATATTGTACCATCAACTCAGCTCCGCTGGCTCAGCCTCAGTCTCATAAGGCATCTCGGGTATCTGCCCCTCCCTATTGAGATTGTCATATAGGGCAATTGCAGCAAGTGCTTTTGCGTCACGTCCAGCCTCCCTCCATGCTCTATCAAGCGGAACCAGCCTGAGTGTGATATTTTCACCCTCATCGCGCAGACCCGTAGCCTTGCCTTTCAGCCAATCCATGTGTCGTCGAGTAAGCCGCTTCTGGCATAGAAGTATCGGAATGAACTCGTCGCAAGCACCGACGCTCGGGTATATGGAGTTCTCAGTCCACTCACAAGCGTTGGCAGATGCCTTTGCTTGATCACGCCAGGGCGCCGCAGACACGTCTTTCAACGCTAGCTCTGACAGATTAATTAAGTCACTTTCTTTGACTTTCAGCTTCGCTTCTTCTTCGATCTCGCTGGCTGCTACGCCCTTGAGTGAACCACCGTCGAGCATACCCGCCGGTATTTCGGTAAAAGCCAACGAGCCTGCTGCTATACGTGGCTGCACTGTGAGGATGAGATACTTGTCTTCGTCGTCTTGTGCATTTTCAGGCTGTACAATGATCTGCATGAGATTGTGTTAGTTTCCCGTTGATTTCAGTATCATGATCGACAGAAGTACTCACTAGCACGGCTACGCTTCCACCTCTTAGAAAGACCGCTCCGGGAAGCCAATCTTTTCTCGCTTCCTCTTCTCTTTCGTGAACGTAGGGCTCTGTCTCGATCTTCGATTGTATTTTCATGAAGCCCAGCTTGTCCTCCTTGCCTCGTAGTCCCCGCCAAAACCAATCTACAGCCTGGACTTCCAGCGTCCACAGCTTGTATGGGTGTTTGTGGAAAGTGTGAGCTTCATTTCGCTGAAGATCAAGGTTGTGCAGCAATTTTGAAAGCCATTCGTCCAAGGCCGGAAATGAAAATGCTGCCTTGGGGTTCGATCGTGATGTTAACAGCTGTGAGAACTCCTGTGGGGTGAGACTGTCTGGCAAGTGTACTTGAATAGGTGGGTTGATTTCATAGTGTTTGTATCGGCTGATGGTCGTCATTTTATGTCTGCGAAATAGCGTCCCGAGAAACAGGTAGGGCTGAGACCAAGAGCTGATGCCTTAGACCAGCAGTCAAAGTTGCCGAACGACCAGTATTCGATAAGCCGTGTGCTGGCAGGCTTCGACAAGGACGTATATGTGCCTGGTCGCACAAAGCGCACGGGCTTAGTTGCGTTGATTTGCTAGTTGGAAAGAAGCGTCATGCCCACAACTGATCGATAAGGTTACAAGGCTCTCAATGAGGAGTTGTGGCTGTGCTAACCCCACAGTGGGGGAATGCTCTGTCGAATGATGACTAACCTACAACAGGTGCACTATTGTCTACACATACAGTCCTCGCGAAGAAGACACTCGGCCTCTGGACTCATCGTCGCAGGCTAGGATGCGCCATCATTCCTCTTGACCGCCTAAATGGCTAGCTCCTGACGAAGACAACCCGAATTGCTCAGCATTTCGATGCCAGTCGGCACGCTCTCTCGGAGTTCGACACGTAGTTAGGCTAGGCCTTGAGAACAAGCATCCGAAAAACTCAGACCCTAGCAAAGGTCAGTCTCTTCATAGAGGAGAAATAGGCGAGGACGCAATCCTGGCTTGTGAGGGCTCGCTGCTGTATCACCTTCGATATCAACAACACTAGCCTTATCTCACTTTGTGGCGACACGGGTGTCAAAGTAAGGGTTGTTACTTATCTCTCTCAGAAATGACAAGCTGCCAGTACAGAAGTAGTTGAGATATTCCCAGCCTCCACAATTTCAGGTGCATCAGCACTCAGCCACGACGCCCAAAGCGGGTCATCTCAGTAGTCGCCTCAGCCTGACTGAATGATACCTGCTATTGCACGCACTGTTTATCAATGACGATAGACTCGTTGTGTCAGTAGCATAATCCGCGTTGACCGTGCAAAACACTAAGCATGGCGTAGCATTGACAATGTGGGATAACGATGCCAGGCTGCAGGCGCGCAAACTGAGCCGAACCTTCGGGGAGAGCAATACGTTGTGGAACGAGATCAAGAGGGCTGCGCATGATAGCAGCAGATGGGATGGGGGGCTCAAACGTCTGTTATTGCCGCCAGGTGATGGGTTTCATAGCTTCACCGAGCTAAGTTTTTATGGTCGCGAAGGCCACCTGGCGCTGAAATGATCACAAGGAGAATGAACAACACTATCCAGCTGGCGATTGGACTTTATCCTGTCAGTCGCCGAGTACGATCATGTTGAGAATACAGAATGGAGATACGCAAGCGAAGCGAATGAAGAAAAGGCTGATTGTACATCCCGAAGATCTGCAATCTAACTCAAGAGCTTCAGCTTAATCCTCGAGGGCATCAAGTGCTTCCAGAGCAGCTTGAAGTGCCCTCCTTGCGGCACCGCGTTTTGATTTGCTTCCAATACTGCGCTTGGCCGAGCAGCTTTCCTCAACAACTGTGCCATTCGAAGGCTCACCGCCGGTCGCAGGTACAGTACTATTCGTAGGAATACCACCCTTCATCATGGCCAAGCTAGTCTGATAGTCGCTGGTACCATTGTTCGGGTCCGCGTCCTCAGGTGTACACTCGCTTTCCTTGGGACCTGTGCCATGCTCGCCATCCACACGCTTGAAATTCTGCTTGCCACCGTCGTCGGCCTTGAGCATGTTTTCTGCCGCATCAGCATACCACCCGTTGATGAAGTCGCCATGCATGCAATACCCATCACCGATGGTGTCGCTGCAGGAGAGCTGGAGGGGAGCAGTGCCGGACCAGCCATCAGGAAGCGCCTTGCGTAAGTCATAGCGAACAGAAAATCGAAGTTGGGGAATGCGCTTCATGCCGTCAGGGCAATAGTTATCATTACCCCACGCAGCGGTAGAGTACTCATACTGTCGCGTCTCGGAGCTGTAGCAGTCGGGAAACCGAAGCTGGACCTGGAGGTGAGTGGAGCAGGTCTTGGAAGGGAACTTGGCTAAGTCTTTCTCTTCGGCTTCGTCTTCCTCGCACCACCACTCTAGTTGATTGTACTTGTGATCCGCTTCAGCTTGGGTCGTGGCTGATGCATTTCCAGCGATCAAGCCAGTGTTTGCTGGGAACGGAGCCTCTGCGTAACCGCCATTTTGGTAGTATGAGCTGAAACGGAAAATGGGCACCTCAACGTGCTGGTCATCTTTGATATAGTAAAGTGTTGGGATCCCTTCTTCGTCAATGCATGATACTAATAATAACGTTCAGAAATTCAACTCACAGTAGACAGAGAGATCATTCGCGTTGTCGCCGGAATAGCAACCTCTCTGAAGTTCGGCAGTGGTGGGCTTGACATTGGTGATTGCGTCGCTCCCAAAAAATGTGTGCATGTGGCTGGTGTAAGTTCCGGGTACGACTAGAGCATCGACATTCTTGTTCATGAAAGCCTTATGGTTGATGACCGTGTAAGCAGACACAGCGCTAACGCTGGTAAAGAAAGAGAGTGTGGAGCGCATAATTGCAGCGTAAAAGATTGTTGTGATCACAGACAAAAGGTAAAACGAATGATAGAAGAGAACGACACTTATATGTCAACGAAAAGAGCAACGAGTGGAAACAAGAGGCGAACTTTAACAGATTGACAGTAACGGGCGATGATGTTTTTATGCCATCGCATTCGCTCTCGTACCGCGTTCAAATATGGATAGAGCCGTGGACAAGGGGTTGTTTGGAGCGGCATGGTATTGGAGGAGCACCTGTACGTTTCATATACGACCAGGGTGTTTTCTCCACTCCGTCCCGTCGCATCGCTGTGATAGGTTGGTGAAGTTCTATAGTCAAACCGGGTAGTTGGGAAGGTTTTCAAACAGAGAAATAAAGTAAGGAATTGTCCGAATGGTTGGCGCCAAGTGCTTTCCGCTTAACGATACTATTTCGTGTTGGGAGAATACAGTCACGAACACTGTCCCGGGCGATGAAGCTGGTATCGACGGGTCCTCGCTGGTGCTTGCTGGCGGACGCAGCTGCACGATCGCGTTAGCAACGGGCGCTTCTATTGTCGTCCCACCTCGAATTGGCTCAAGCTCACCTCGAGGACGCTATGGCGATTATCGCCAATACTTATCTATTCGGGACATAACTGCTGAAGCACTGGGCGCGTTCCACGATCGTACAGCGGCAAAAGCAATGTCGCTGATGCGCCCTGCAAACTATTTGCCTGCCCCAGCGCGGCACATCCGAGCCACGCCACAATCCCTTTCATGTCGGAGTACGGCGTAGTGTGGACGGCGTCGGCATAAGTTTCGGTATGGGCATATATGTTGAACAAAGCCAAGTGCTGAGAGACATTGCGTACGCATGTTGCAGGTTCAATGCCTTGGCTGTAGATCGAATCCAATTGCTCGGTAAGCATTACCTATCTCCCTAGTCACTGTTGCCGTTACTTGAGCAAAAAGCTTGCATTACAATAAATCGATGGCCTCGTACCGCTTCTTCAGTTTCCTCCTCATACGCTCTTTCCTCTCCCATACATTTTCCTGCCTTATCACAGCCTCACTGCTCCAGTGGTTCCACCTGGATCTTTTGTGTTTGCAGCTCGGACACTTGTTACCAACTTCTTGTGTGGTCCATCGCTTACCACAACGATTGCAGCGCCAACGTATCAAAGATGGCTGCGTGAGGATGCTGGGTTTCGTGCCCATCGCGCGAATCAATAAGCTGAGTCTTGATTTTGAGCAGCGGAAGTGTCGGTCGCGAAGATGAAGTGGGCTGTAGAGATGCTACGAATTGACTGTACCATGGAACAGTAGGATTCCATCCCTGATATGCATTCACAGAACCTGGCTTGTCAAACAATGTGCAAGGCAATCCGAAAGTACATTCTGAGAGGTCGAACATGGCAAACGCGATTATTGGGTCCATTGAAGGAAAAGATGGGTCAATTGAATGCGATACCATAGGTTGTCAATGTCGAAAAGACTTGTCATGTATACTTAGCGTATCATACACAGTGGCCATGCTGCAGAACAGAGATAACGCTCAAGCCAATTGAATGTTCAATCCTCGCCATTCTGGCGCATTGGCCTCTTCGATCCATACACATTCTGTTAAACCCACATGCTCTCTCACGTAATCTTCCAGTGCTTTTGCACCCGGAGCGCCGTCGAAGATGCCAATTGCGCCAACCCGTGGTATGTGTAGCGCACTTGCGAATCGAGTGTCATTCGAGGTGGGAAGAGCTACAAGTCGTGCAGACTCTGATGCTTTGGGTTCTGAATTTGGTCGTACCGTAGCAAGGTGGACCAGGGTTGGTACGTGCGCGTGTAATGGGGAGAGTGTTGGCTGTGGATGAGTGAGGACAATAATACTCAAAGATTTGAGTGGAGAATGCGACTGCAGTACGGCATCGCCTTCTAAGACGGCGTGATTTTCCGCACTGACGCTCGACGTCTTGATTGGTACAGTAGGCGGTGCGGTGCTGGCGGCCAAGGTCTCAAGATGTCTCGTTACGCTGTTCAGACCGATGAGCACGTGCGACCCAATAGCTGGCGGTGGCAGTCTGGGAATCCCATCTGAGGAGGGATTTGCATCTCTCTTTCGCTTTTTGCCTCTCGAAGGTCGGCCATGTGCTCTCCGATGATCACCGAGTGGTGAGAGTAGACTACGCAAAGTCAGACGCTATACTCTGGCTCTGTACTTGAGAGAGGAGAAGAAGAAGAAGAAGAAGAAGAAGAAGAAGAAGCTAAAGCAAATTTCTACGCCAGGTTCATCATCTCGAGCATTGCAAG
Source organism: Stagonosporopsis vannaccii (assembly GCA_028584115.1). Classification (NCBI taxonomy): domain Eukaryota; kingdom Fungi; phylum Ascomycota; class Dothideomycetes; order Pleosporales; family Didymellaceae; genus Stagonosporopsis; species Stagonosporopsis vannaccii. The sequence goes on along the minus strand of VWXS01000077.1, from coordinate 33,563 downwards.
CGCAGAAACTCAGAGTTCTTACCTACTTGCATAGTAATTCTGTGATCACTTCTTGATCTTCATGTGAGACTGACGGCCTATGGTTCTCAGCAAACGCATAATACAATGACACGCACAAACGAACCATTTTGTTTCTGTGAAAGGGGATGAAGTTTTAAAGATGGGTTTGGAAGGCTTCTTCGTTGGTGGTGCCATGTCGCACGAGCAAATTCACGGCTGGTTGCCAAGTTTGTTCGCAGGCAATTCAAAGATACGGATCCACAATGCTGCTTGGTCAAACGACAACGAGCAACACAGTGTGTAGACAGAATCTAGTAGGGACGAAACGCGTCCAGTGTACACCTAGGTCTTGCGCAAGCTCTGAGCAGCCCAGAAAAAGTGAAGTGGATCCTGCCTTCCTTCGGAGGTCCGCAAACACGCACAGACGATACGCTAAGCTAGCGTGAGCTGGTCCTCCAATGGGCGATGACGTTCCATCGAACTGCCCCGCGAACTTCGTGAATTAGAGACGCGTCCAATAGCTCTCCACTACGACAGAGCAATCGATATTGCATTCAATTCCACCCTTCGAAAGTGACCTGGCACAGCTACAGCTCATGTTGTCACTCACTCACGCGTTCCCCACATTCCCGCACGCGGTCCTCGCCCAGTAAGGCTGGACCTGCTGCTGCAACTGTTGCCTGTGCCTGCTACAGCCGCCACGCCAAATTCGCCCGCGCAAACAAGCCGCTGTTTTGCCAGCTCATACAGTCATGAGTGCGCAGTATCATAGTACAGCGCAATCCCATGCCGCGAATGAGCAAGCAGCCTCCACCCCACCCTCGCCGGCACGCCGCGACCTTGTCGAAGACGCAGACGACAACTTTACCCGCAAACGCCAGCGACTGGATGACGGCGGCACCAACATGCGCCCAAGCTCTGCCGATACGGACTCTCCAAGCAGAGCAATCACCTCGCCGCACAAAGAGATGACTGCTATGACCATACGAGAGCATTCGCCACCATCTCCCTCGCCTGCGGCAGAGCCAGAATACAAGCACGTTGCGGCAAAATCCTCCGTCGGCCAGTCTCCAGAACCTACACCATTCCACTCGCTCGCGATGCTAGATGGCACCAGAGACAACTCTGCAAGTCCACCTGTTATCGAGATCTTAGACGACGACGATGATGACTTATCAACGAGCATCACAGTGCAACTCAATGCTGAAGATCTCTTCCGGCAGTTTCCATACCATGAGCGCTTTGGGAGTGCAGTACATACCCTGCATGTGATAACCGACCATGTACAGAAGAGTAGGTTGGAACTGTCCTGCAGATTGTTCTACCATCATTGCTGACATTGTCCAGATCAAGACATCCCTCATGACCTTCTTCCCTTATTAGCCGAGTGGCTTAACAGCCTTCCCGACGATACTTTGGCACATCTGCAGAGCGTTTACATGGGCAAAGCAGCGTTCTGGTTCGACTTCGCGGACCTGGTTGAAAAGCTTTTGAAGCGGAGGTACCTTTGGATGATTGCCCTGAATTCTGGGCGAGATGATGACCAGAGCAGATATCCATTCGGTGACGACTTCAACGATGATGTGGCTGTGGATGAGGCCTTTTCCGAATTTTTCGGCGCCTACGTCAGGCTGTGCTCGCAACTGTTCCTTGTTGACATATATCTGCTGAGACAGCCCCGGCCCGAGGAAATCTATTCTTTACCCATGATGAGCGAGAAACATCTGTATCATCTTCACCAGATCCTTCGCGCCGAAAGGGCTCCGTTGTTTCATTCATTGCGCAAACAGCACGATATCGATACACGAGAGATGGGTAACCGCCTCCACGCCGTATTTCTCGCAGCCAAAGGCGCTCAGAACCTTTTGGAGCTGGCTGACCAAGCCTTTGGCAAGCTACCGATGATCTTGCAAAGTCAGATCGCTCTATACATGTGCCAGATTCTGGGGACCTTGTGCTGGACAGTCTGTCAGGTTTCAGCGGCTGGCCTTGGCATTGAATCAGACGAGTACTGCTGCAAGACGCTCTCGTTCTTTCGAAAGTACGCAGGTGATTTACAAGAGCCAGCAAATATCGTCGATGCTGGCATGGCTAGGGAGTTGGTTTTGTGCTTCTCCTCTTTGTTGCAAGAGATCAGCCAGTGGAGCGAGAGCAGTGCCGAGAGCCTGGCGGACGAGATACTGGATATGCACGCTTGGGAATCACCCAATGCCTCATCACCCTTGGATACGCATATGGACGCGAACCAAACCAACCATCAACAGCAATCCGAGATTCTCCCTGTATTGATCGCAAACACTTGGAAATTCAGCTTACTGCGCAAATTCATCGTGAAGGGTAGAATGGAATTGCGAGTCATGAGCATCACTTTCATGGATGAGGCGCTTGTAAAATTGTATCAGGAGTACAACGATCAGGACTCATCAGACAAGCATCCCGTCCTAAAACACCTGGCCGACGTATTACTTCGTGGCCGGGTGGTGGACTACATCATCAGCTCAGACTCACATCCGCAGCTGATCTCTCGGAGCGGAAATGTGGCTGGTTTCCTCGTTGTTACTGACCGATGGGTGGACAACCAAGCTGACGCCATCTGGAACATTGTGGCTCACAGCCCGGATCCACGCATGGTCGCAGCTACTATGACAATGCTTTTTAGCGTCATCAATCTGATGAAGCCCGCGGACCTTCTCTATCTTTGCATGAAGCTTCATGATCTGCCTGTCGAAAGCTACACGCCAGATATATTACGCTTCTTACGAGAGCTAACGACCAAGCTTTTAGATCGACATGCTTCCGTTGACTGGACTTCGAGAGATGTGTCTGCACGACCCTGGAACGTATGTGTCCGGCTGCTTCAAGATTCTGCGCCAAGAATTGGCGCGACCAAACACGATCTGGATCTCAATGCAGAAGTTGATGAGTTGTTGCGCTTCATAGCTCCTAGTATACCGGAGTCCGATCAGCAATCCATATTCGAGCGCTGCCTGGAGCAGATCAACGCGCGATCTGCCAAGGCCACAGGGTCGGTGAAGATTATCTCTATTATGAGCACGTTCGCAGATACGACAATTCTACAGCAGAATGGTGATATGGTACGTCAAATTGTGGAGGAGCTGCCATCGTTCGTTGAATCCGAGGCATCGCGCGGCCAGCATCGTTGCCAGCTCCTGGCTTTGCAGCACCGGCTTGATCTTCTCGCATCTCTGGCTTGTAGAGTGGGTCAGCTGATACCGAGAGAACTCTACAGCCCTTTGTGGGATCACATTGTTGGTCAGCGGGCTCTCTCAAATCAAGCTCGTGATGCCGCGTGGGCACAACTCCTTCAAGCGGTGAAGGCAGCACCCGACAACGACTTTTGCCAGCAGCTGATCTCTACATACGTTCCTATCATGGATCCAAAGTATTTCACATTTGGCCTGTACGACTATGTGGCCAGCTACAACTTTCCTCTGGCGCGTAGGACTTTTCAGATCGATGGTGTGGATCACTCACTTTTACAAATCCCAGGCGGCGATCTTCTGTGGTCTCTTGTTCTTTCCAGCCCTCCTGGAACAATCGAAGAACTTGCTGCACGAGACCTTGCTGTTCGATACACACAGGTCCCTGGTACTCAAGAAGTCCTATTTTCAGAAATTGAGACCGCCCACGTTGAACTGGTTGAACGATGCATGAAAGAATTGAGGTCCGGTTTCACAGCGCCGCGTGACAGGCTCAGTGCGAACAGACAAGAGAGCCAAATGCGATTCAGTCGTGTCCTTATGTTTTTGAAGCAGATGCTTGAATTGGTACGCCAGAAACCCGAATTCAATCGTGGTCGAAGAGCAGATTCAAAGGTTGAGTCAATGGATAGTGGAATTCCAGCTGTGAACGCTATCACTATACGCTATCAATTCGCAAACGAAAGGCAGAGCATAACGATTGCCCCGGACCGCACAATTGCCGATCTGTATCGAACGCTGTGTCGCGTGACGGAATGCTCGAAGGTCAACCTCTTCGCTGGAGGCCAAAAGTTGGACGTGACGCTGCGAGCCGATCAAACTATTGCAGAGGCCAACATTGGCGGTCAGCTTCTCGTACAACCTGTTCATAGAGATGAAACAGCACAGGCCGTGAATGCACCTGTCGAAGGTTTTTCTGTGTTCGAGACGAAACTGGTCAAGCACTTTGACGAAATGTTTGCGTGGATGGATGCAGACGACGCGACAAGTCAGCTGGTAAGCACATTGCCATCATTGATGCGGCAGGCCGACTTACTCTCAACACAGCTGTTCGATTTCTTAACCCTGTTTCCATATCGAAGCACAGTCACCAACAGCGTGACTGCTGGACAAGCAACGCTTGAAAGTCTCTTCCCACCTGGCAAATTCTTCCAAACAAAGTACGCTGTCCAAGCGATACACAGCAGATTGAAAGGGCAACTACGTTCTGTGAGTAAACACTCGCTCGATCACGTGATCAAACGCTTACCTTCGATAGTCAGCACTCGATGAGAACTTCCTCGTCAATGCTATCAAGCTCTTGGATCGTGCGCTGCTTAGTGAAGAGCTGATCGGCGAAGATACATCTAGTGCTAAAAAATTGCCACTCGCTGCTGTCCTGATCAGTGCCATGCTGGATTTTCTAAGAGGTGAGTCAAGTAAGGTCATCCTGACTATCGCGGACCAACTCTTAATAAACAGCAGAACGGCCATCTTCCAATATCTCGAGAGATTATTTTTCCGACGCGCCTGCACTAGCCAATCGCCTTGTCACCATACTCCTAGCTGCAATTCAGATTAGAGGTGCCGCAAAATTCACGCTCGAAAGCTATGCAACGATTCTTGAGGCTTCTTTGTACTCTCAAGTAATCTGGGAGACGTTTTGGGAACACCCTCAAGTTCTCAAAATCCACCAGGCGCTCCTATTGACCGATACACGCGAGCCGCTACGGCAAAGTATTCAGCAAAAGATACTTTCTGTTTGCGGCGGACATCTTCCATCCTCATGCCCATTAGACACAGCTGATATCACTTTACGCTACTGGAAAGCCATTGAAAGTATTCTCCACGAAGCTGTCCAGGAAGTCGAGCAGTCGGTCCAGGTTTTCGAACTTGCGCAGCAAGTCTTCAGTGTCTATGACGAGCACCATCGCAGTGAGGAAACCTTGCGCTCGCTTCTCCGGAAATGGAGCACCTGGTTATTGGCTTACAGCCATATTGAGGTACCCGGTCAATATGACCCCGACAACATCGTTCTCGGATTCGTCAAACTGCTGCTGTGTCTGGTTCCTTCTTTGAAATCATACAAACGCCCATTGAATGCTGGTGCACTCATCACCTCAATATTTCAAAAGTTCCTGTTTAACAGGTATGTTCGTCCCGATGCATGCGTAAAGAGCGCCCCATTAATGTCGGGCAGCTTACCGCCAGTCGAAATCACGTCACAAGAGAGCATCGACCGGGAACCAACCTCACTTCCTATCCTCAATAGCAACACTCGACGTGAGCTTTATGACCTCATGCTCGCATTAGCTGACGACAGTCACACTTATGATCGGCTGCTTCGACTAACTGATGACGTTGAAAACAGATCGGTCCATAACGTGCTGCCCAATATTTCAGTCGATCGTGCTGCCGAGATCCGCTCTCGGACTGGGTATGTCGGCCTTTACAATCCTCGGGCTATATGCTACATGAACTCCCTGCTAGCTCAGCTTTTCATGAATTTGGACTTCAGACAATTCATGCTTGGCCTTGAGGTTCATGACGGCAACGGCTCGCAGCGACTGCTGTTGGAGACACAGAAACTCTTTACGACAATGCAAAACTCGTACCGAAAATCTGCTGACCCAAGACCCTTTGCGGAATGTGTACGAACACTGGACAAAACTCCCATTGATATCTCTGTGCAGATGGACGCAGACGAATTTTACAACCTCCTTTTCGACCAATGGGAAGCACAGCTTGTCAACGAGCGCGATAAGCGACGATTTCGCAATTTTTATGGCGGACAAATGCTTCAGCAAGTCAAGTCGAAGGAGTGTAAGCATGTTTCGGAGCGCGCAGATTCATTCTTTGCTTTGCAATGCGACGTCCAAGGCAAAGCGAACCTTCAGGAGAGTCTCCAGGCCTTCATCCAAGGCGATGTCATGGAAGGAGACAATAAGTACAAGTGCGAGTCTTGTGGGGGCAAGTTTGTCGATGCCGTAAAAAGGTAAGTATTCAAGCTTGAATTCAGGATTCAAGCAATCATGGCTAATGGTAGTAGGACCTGCCTCAAGTCTGCCCCGGATAATTTAATTTTCCACCTGAAGCGGTTCGACTTTGATCTGACTGACTTCAGCCGGAGGAAGGTCCACGAACATTTTGCATTTCCGCAATCGATCGATATCGGGCTCTACAACGTCGACCATCTCAGTGAACCTTCAAGGCCGCACAAAGCAGACATCTTTGACCTTGTTGGCGTTGTTGTACACTTTGGCAATTGTGAGAACGGCCACTACTATTCTTATATTAAGAAGCGACCTTGTCTGTCTGGCGACGGGTCGCCCACCTGGCTAAATTTTAATGATGAGCAGGTCGATCCCTTTGATCCAGCGGAGATACCGCAGAAAGCATTTGGCGGAGTTGTCGAGGATGGTTATACTCGCCAATACAAAATGTACTCTGCGTACATGCTGTTCTATCAGCGCAGGACAGGCATAACAGGCGATCAACAGGAGTCGACCGTCTCTCGTCAAACACAGCCACCCAAGGCCCAGGTTCCTTTGCCCGTCAGACACGATATCGAACTACAAAATGACGCCTTCATTCGGGAGTACTGTCTTTTCGATCCCCACCATTCTGCATTTGTGCGACATTTGCATGGCTTGTCACGAAGAATCTACAACGGGACCTGTTCGGAGACCCATGAATACGAGTCGCGTGCGATCGATATCTTCTTGGCACATCTTGGACGCATAGTCTGGCGCCATCAAACAACGAGCATCTTCGAAGAGGCGCTTGCTCACCTTCGGCGGACTGTATTGTCGTGCAATACATGCTGTCGTACTGTCCTCCAGTGGCTCGCAAAAGACGAAGAGGCACTTTACAATTTGCTATTGCGATGCCCTCACTTGAGCGTCAGATCGCTGATGAGGTCATTCCTGGTTGAATGCCTAAGGTGCCTGCGAGGCAAAGATGGGTACATAGACATTACGACCGCAGACAACGACTGGGCATCAGATGCGGGTGACAAAAACGCAGTCCTCGTTCCGATCGCAAGACGACTCGCCATACTTGCAGAAAATTCAGGGAAGACCACCAGGGCTTGGGATGATCTGTATCTGTTGCTGACGCAGATTGCCGAACTGGGCCACCTCGAGACGGCCGCCTTGCTTGATGCAGAACTGTTAGGCTTCTGTCTCCGCCTCTTCTGCATGCATGCCCGCCCTCAGCTTGCGGACGGATACATTGACTTTGACCGAGCCTTCCAGAAGAGGATCGGCGTCTTCAACAGGCTGATAGGCTTCGTATCCACCCTGCTTTCGCTTATGGATATTAATCTTCCGGGTGTCGTTACCTCGGATCGGATGGCGAACGTCGAAAAGAAGCACATGGTGTTCCCGCTCACGTCCATGGAAAAGTCGCTCTTGCTGTGTTGGCACAGCGAGCATAAGGCGTATGCTGTTATTGACAAGATGGTAGAAGTGTTTGATCAGTCGAGGACAGAGTCCTTTTATCCAGGAGAGATAGTCAAGTGGCTTACCAGATCTTCCGATACGCGCATTCAACGCGAGATCGCCACTATGATTGCTCAAGGCATCAGTGAGCTTAACAACCCTTACTGCGACCCATACATACGAGTGGCTTCAAGCTACTGTGAGGCTGTCTCCAGCATGGAGGCTCTCAAGAAAATCTGCGACACCGTGGTTGATACCGTTGCGGCAATCGAACAGCTGGGCGATGAAAAGGCTGCCCCTAGTGGGGGCGATGTTCTGCGCTTTCTTCGGCATGCTTTCAAATTGTACAACATACATCTTGCAACAACGGACATCCACGGGTGTCTCATCTCTCGAAGTCACAGGTTTGCTACTTCGCTCCTTCTTTACTCCGATGAAAGCGTTCGTGATGGAATGCACGAGTTCATTCAGGAACTTTACTCCACATACATGGAGGAACCTCAACACTTGGATCAGGCATACAGATCCGCCCGAGTCACCGTCTCTGAGATCATCAAGAGAATCGCATACGAACTTGGCGCTGGCATGCCACGTGTACGATTGTCACCTCTGCTCGAGACTGGCAAATTCCTTATCTCGTTACTATACGAGTTGGACCAGAGCGAGGATACGGACCTTGCCAGCTTCAAGGACGCTATCGATAAAGCCCTGGTCTACCAATGGCGGATCGAAGTGGAGTCGCGAGTGCGCATGCTACCTGAGGTTGATCCATTAAGCCCGGGCGAGGGAGTCTTTGATGCGTCTGACTACGGTAGTGAGTCTGATGATGTAGAGCTGCTTGATCCCTGAATTGTCGTTAATCGCGATTCTACACAGGTTGTGCAAGCCGGGGAGGAAGTCCCAAGGCTGCCACAGAGTTTATACGACGGTAGCAGGAGTTGTAGTCCACGCACTGGGGATGAATTGGCTGCCCACGCACTAAGCCAGCAGGAGCTGCAGGCGTTAGCAGTATGTGACAAAGAATTTTATTTGCACGAGAGGAAGCATACGTTGGAGTTTGGGCGCTTGAGTCTACGTCGAGACGACAAACCTCATGACATCGGGAATACCAGCATTCATAGCATAGCATCGGCGATGGGAGACGAGCGATTTGGATTGGGAGCGTTATGAGATCATGAGCATGAGCATGGAGCTTCGGCGTTTGACGTAGATGAGCACAGAGCTTTGAATACCCATTTTCCATTTTTCAGCTGCTAATTTCAGACTGGGCATGCCGTGGGCTTCCTTTTCCACCCGAACTCGTTATCCGGGCATGCACATCCCATCATTTCATAATTCATAAGTCTTCCCATCTACGCTTCACAAAATTTTGGTATCAATTCATGCGTCACTCCTCCACAAATATCCCCTCACTCCCTCCGCAGCCTCTCAAGCCTAGTTCGCGTCCCCTCCACAATCAGTTTGTGTTCCTCCGCGTGTATTCTCTCCTCCAGCTCGTCCAGCCCCTCATCCTTCCTTAGCGGCACCTCCTTCGTCACAATCGCAGCGCCCGCATCCACTTCCGCAATCACCTCATGGATCATAATCCCTGTGCGCTCTAACCCTTCCTCCCTTCCAGCCTTCCACGCGCGCTCGATCGCGCCCGCGCCCGCAAACTCCCCTGGCAGCGCGGGGTGCAGGTTTATAATCGGGATATTGGCGGCTGCGATAGGTGACAGAAAGGAGGGGGTGACGATGTGCATCCAACCCGCACAAACAATCAAGTCTGTTTTGACATCATAGTCAAGGATAATTTTTGCGAGGTCGGCGTCGTACTGTGAGCGCGCGGCATCGTGGTCTGAAGGGGAGGCTTTCTTGTACGGCACGAGGTTGTGGTAGGACGTATGGATTCCGGCATTTGAGGCGCGTTGGAGGCCGTAGGCTGCTTTGCGGCTACGATAGAGTAATGTCAATTTCTGCAATTTCCCTTTCTGGGGTATGAAGAGGAGAGGGTGTCGTACTTTGAGATTACATGGACGATTTTGGTATTTGGAAGCGCTTCGGTGCCGCATGCGTCGATGAGGGCTTGCAGGTTCGAGCCGTTGCCTGAGATCAGGACTGTGAGATTGCGCTGTGTCATCTTGTGGAGTGTGAGGCTGTTGCGAGCGCGATGGGAGGCGCGGAGACGGGAGTGTTAAAGGTGAGGCTCTGCGGCGGAAATTTGGAGAGCGTGGGGGTGGGGTAGGGAAGGCTTGTTGTACCCCGCCTGCACGATCTCGGAGGTCCATGGGTAAGGTCCGCAACCAAGTCGTTGTCGACAGCTTTTAGTATGTGGCACAGATGTTATCAATGTCTGAGGGTAAGGCTGGACGAAGTCCATTTCAGCACAAGAATAACATCATTAAACCCTCGTGGTGTCGTTATGATCTCAACCCTGATTATAGCCATCCCTCGTTCTGCCTTGGGCCAACACCTCCATGCTGGAGTTCCACGGTCAGGTGAAGCATATACCCATTCAGACTCAAGTACATTCGGTCAAGTGGCGTGCTCTGAGATCATAAAATCCTCTAGTTACCATTCTCATCTCATTGAAAAACGCTTAGCACGCAACTTAATGGTATCGATGCCAGATATGGCCCTCCAACGCCGTTGACTCCCACAATGCTTTTGTGCTCCTCAAGCTTTGGTCTTTTTGCTCGCCACAGACTCGGCATCCATGTCCTCCCAATCATCATCCTCATCTTCAACAACGACCCGTTTCCGCTTGCTCTTGGCTCCGTTGCTTCTCGCTTCTCCTCGATCCCACCTCTCCCGCTTCTCGATACCTTGAAGTCTCTCTTCAAACTCCTCCTGCTGGTTATCAACAGCCGCTTCCAGCTTGTCTACCTTCTCTGTGACTTCCATCTGGTCCAGGGCATCTGCATTCTGCATGTAGATGCGGTGCTTCAGGGCCAACCGCCAGAAGTAATATTTGCGGTCGTTCTCGTTGCTGCTCTTGGCTTTGCGGGTTATGCGTGCTCGACTGCGATGGTTTGGAGGAATAGTTGAAAAAGCGTGGAGCTCCACCATTCTGTAGAATTGTCTTGTGACGATCTTTGTTTGGTGTCGAAGATTCTCCAGATCGACACCGTTTCCAAGGATCTGGTCGCGAGGAATTGGGGAGTCTTTGCGAAGAGATTCAGCTGGTAGGTTGGATGCCAGCGAGAGCGAGTTGAAGGCGGGGAGCCTGCGCAGGTAAACGATGTCACAATAGTCGCGCATGGCGTCAAAGTCCTCACTCGGATCCTCAACCGGAATTTCGTAGATGAAGGGCTTGTTCACAAGATCTTCGAAGATGACATTGTACAATCGCGATCCAAGGGACTGGCCTTGGTAGTTCGGAAGGATTAAGAACTGTGAGATCCTTTCCCTCGATGATGTCTCGAGCCTGTTGAGCTTGTCGTTGAATTGGAAAGTCTTTGGGTCTTGTGTCAGGCGAGAAGGTGTGTACTTCTCGACAGCTCCGTTTGATTCTTCGGGAGGCGGGCTTGGAAGCATCTTGGTGTAGCGTGCGATCTTGAATGTGGGAAACACCCATGTGCGGTAAGACGTAGAGAAACCAGCGAGAACGTATGGCGTGGTGGAGATGTCGGACGACTCCACTTCGTACAAGAAGTACAAAGACCAGCGGTCCAGGGTCTCCTCGTCATCTAGCCCTTCTATAGTAGCCCCGTCGATGAACAGCAGTACCAGTATTCTCATGTTCAACCATATTTGTCTTGCAGCAGGATCCACCATTGGCGCCTTCCAGATCTCAAATGTTTTGCCATGAAGATCGAAGTTCTGCATCAGCTGGCCTGGCGGCTTCCAATCCCTTGAGACTGCGGCACCGCGATCGACGTCGCTCTCCTTCAGCTCATCTGGCAAATATTTTTTGAAGAGCTCAGGTGAAAGGTCGACTTGGGCCTGGTCTAGATCAGGCGACAATTTCTTGAGGTCGAGCTGGGCATCGAAAGCGATCTTAAGCTTCGGTTTCAAGTCGTTTGTACGAAAGTCGAGTTCAATCTTGGGGTTCTTGTAGCCGACGATTGACTCATTCTCGTCGATTACGGAGTGTGTGAAGCTGGGGTTGAAAGTCTCGCCAATGCGTTCGTCGCCGGCAGAGCTCGGTCGGTACAGGTTGATGTCGAAGCACTCGTTCGAGTTCGTCACCCCTTTTCCAGTCAGTCTACAGTCTTCGTAATATTTCGTCAACGTACAATCGTCAAGGTCCATAGTGACAGCAGTGCGGAGGTGCGGTGGTGAAGATGTCAGATCTGCGGGCGCGTCGCGAGGGAAGGCGCGGCCTTAGCGCGACTCTCACTCTCAGCCCTACGGGTTGAGTGACTTTGCGCTAGTGACCCCTGCACGGAGAGGAGACATTTGTGGAGGACCGTGTTGAATCAACATAGACACCGACACTACACCTCACAACACAGCGCCTCGATACCTCGGTACCTGAGGCATGGGCAGCGCCGAATAACGAATTGCTTTCGACTTGTTTTCTTTGACGATTCAGGCGTAGTCTTCCTTCTCCAGCGATCCTGCGGTTAGCCGCACACGACACGCAACATGTGGGACGGTCTTTTCATGCTGCTCACGTTGAGCACGATAATGGCAATTGCGTAGGTAGTCTTTAGCCTTGCAGGGCGGTAGCGCATAAGCTCAGAGCTGACAATACTAGGTCTTTTGTTGCCGGCGCTCTCCCCCTCTCCTTTACTCTTTCGCCGCGACAGCTACGCATCATCACACTCCTCGGTACAGGCGTTCTAGTGGGGACTTCGCTCATTGTCATCATTCCAGAGGGCATTGAAACAATGTACAGTGCTGGCAAGACCCATTCGCATGTCTCGAGGGGTGTGCTGCCCACGGTACCGAACATCCACAAGCTGCAGACTGGCATCAAGCACCCCTCAGACTTTGCTTTTGGGGCGAGATCAGAAATCTTGGATACTGGCCTCCTGAGGGTGGGTGCTGTCAAAGTGCCAGCCGGCAAAGCTGTCCCGGAAGATGCGCCACTCGATCTCCGGTTCAAGCGGACCCAGGAGCTAAAGGAGAAGGCCAAAGACAAGGCGAAGCTCGAGGAAGAGGACCACCATCAAGCGCAGAAGGGCGGTGATGACGATTCTACAGAAGGTCACAAGGAAGGTCACACGCGCGTGCATGCGCCAGAAGAGGATGAGAACAACCACAAACACGCTGAGGAGATGCAAGGTCCAAGCCCACATGCGTATATTGGCGTCGCACTGATCCTGGGCTATATCCTGATGTTTCTCGTCGATCACGTCCCTGAAGCTCTATCCTCGTCTCAACAGCAGTACCAGCCTATGCATATCTCGCTGTCCAACCTGCACCGTGGACCACACAACTCGTCAAGTCTCAGTCTCAATGGATTAACGACACCTGGGTCCCCACCCATGCTGACACCTACACCCATGGCTCCCCCAAAGAAGAATGGTTCTGCAACCACCATAGGGTTGGTGGTCCATGCCTGTGCGGACGGAATTGCTCTGGGTGCATCCTCGGCAGCTCCCTCTGGCTCGCTGTCGTTCATTGTCTTCTTGGCTATAATGCTGCACAAAGCACCTGCTGCGTTTGGACTCACCTCGGTGCTGCTGAAGCAGGGTCATTCAAAGCGAGCGGCCCGGACTCACCTCGCATTTTTCAGCTTGGCCGCTCCGGCTGGGGCTTTTGTAACTTGGGCTATCGTTCAGATATTCGGACGTAACACGCTGGGTGGAGACGAAGGGTTGACATGGTCGACTGGCTGGGTGCTTTGTTTCTCTGGCGGTACATTTTTGTGAGCATCAAGATAGTCTTTCTGTTGTTGCATCCACTGACTTCGACAGGTATGTCGCTATGCATTCTATGACCGAAGCAACAAACCCTCAAGACGAGCCTGTTGTCAATGGATACCTCGATGCGCCGTTGGGAAAGACATTCATGTCCAAGACTGACATCCTCTTGGTTGTATTTGGCATGCTGCTGCCTCTCGTCACCCAAATCGGCCACGCTCACGCGCATGCTCATTAGGCAAACTGGTTTATTTGGGCGTTTGGGATCCAAGTCCTCCTTGGGTCGTTGCATGGTAAGGAGTATCTGTCAAATGAAGAGTTCAAATGATACCACACAATCTTATTGTAGAAGAATATATTGATATTACTGACCTCTGAAGCTTAATGGGTAGCTGATCATACTAGATTGAACAGAATCTGACGCAAAGCTCACCTCCATGGCAAGGGCGATTCGCCGTCTATTCTAGAAAACACTGCGCACAATCTTACTGATCTGAGAAGGGGCGTTCCTTTGCAAAGCGGCTGGCAAATCAGACGTCGCTCTGCCTTGCCAAAAGCAAGCTTAAAAAAAGAACAGTCAAGGTAACTACCCGCAACAACAAAACAGCGAGTCTCAAGTCACCGAATCCCCTTCTCGAGTTGGAAATTACGGTCCTGCATGTCGACAGATGGGGCTCCGAGGCGTCACTACCTTGTGTGTGTCCTGCGTCTATCTTGGGCCATCCCTTCATCAAGGGCGCGCCCGCCTCGAGCTGACCACGCCGCACTTGTACGCACTCACCATTTATGTATCGTCGATGCGTCCTGTTGAACTGGTGTAAACTAAAACTTTCAGACCTCGTAAGCTTCAACTTGCTCATTCTTATAGGTCTCAGCCATACCAATGATGGAGCGTCTCTCAGCCCAAACTTCCGTTTCCTCAGCAGCCACAGCCGGCGATCGAGCAGACGCGTTTTCCACACCCTCCGCGCCTAGCGACCAAATGGACAAACCTCCCCGGGCCCCCCTCTCACCCCCTTTATCCCCCATATTCCCCCTTCCCAACGCAAAAGTCTCCCACTACACCAAACCCGCCATCCCGCCGCGCTTCCCCCGCCATCCCTGCCCAACACCACACTACACGCTCTCACTCCTCAGCTCGGAGCACGAAGCCCAGCGCCTTTTCGGCCCCTCCTTCACACTGCGATCGCCCGTGACTGGTGAGCTTTTGGGGCCCTTCGCCCTACTTAGTTACACAGATGCCTGGATTCCGAAGTACTGTCGCTATATCCACAGCGTCGTCTCGACGCCCGTGTTTACGCTGCGCGAGCGCGAGTTGATCGTGCTCGCTGTTGCGGGCGTGACGTGCGCGGAGTACGTGGTTGATTCGCACCGGGAAGTTGCTATTGCTGCGGGGTTGCGAGGGGAGACGGTGCAGTGTGCGTTGGAGGGGGCAACGTGGATGGAGATCATTGGGTTGAATGGGAGGGAGAAGAATGTGTATCGGGTTGCGAGTGAGATGGCGGGGAATTGGGGGAGGCTGGGGGAAGAGACGTGGCGGGCTGTTGTTGCCGAAGATAAAGCAAAGACAAGGAGAGAGGAAGGATGGCTTGAGGGAGAGGTTGCGGAGGATGTGGGTGCCGAGGGAGACCATAACGGTGAAGACGTACCTGCGGATATCGAGAACGATAAGCCAAGCATCGCAAGTGCCAGATCAGAAGAGGAAAATGAACGGAAACCACAACGCCTAACACGGGAGGAACTCGCAACCCTCGCGCAGGTCCTGGCAAGCACCATGTTTGTCAGCGTGCTGGTGAACTGCGCGGACGTCGAGGCACCACAGAGCGAGACGGATATCGTGCAACAACCGTAAAGTCTCGCACTCATTCTTGGTACTCACATCAAGACCTATTCCGCTACAGAGATAGAAAGAACGAGAAAGCTGGATGGCAAAAGACGCACAACGTCTTGTCCGCGCCATCAGATAAGCAAGTCGAGGACAGCAGCCGTCTGATTTCATTGACATTACCTTCTCTTCAACCTCTCCATAGCCGTACATACAACAAGGAAATTCGGGTTCATCGTCTTGTTTCAAACGCTGCACGTTGAACACTTCGCGTTAGCATACATCGTGGTTGTATTTCGCTTATAATCATATGTGCAGACCGAAAAGTATGGAAGTATATGCTTGTTGATCATTTGTTGTTCATCAATGGCGCTATTTGAACCACGATCACTTACGAGGATGACACCCAACCTGAGGAGTAGCCGTCTACGAGGGTTTAATAACATGCTGCGCAGCACGTAGCTTTGAATCGTCACAATCCAGCAAAGAAGTAGCTTGCAGGTTTAGCATCTGCCAAGTTCGTTCAAGCGCGTCAAACACGAACCAAACAAGTACTCAGTCTCCGCAGTGGATCTCCGCATCACACACGTTTCCAAACTTTACGATCAGGAAACTGCACGTTCAGTGACACCGAAATGGATGAAAGGTCTTTCGTCAGCCAATACGGCATGTAGATCAATGTTCATATATTTCATATCGCTCAAAGCTTAATGCAGTTAAGACAAGCTTTTCATGTTTTCCACCATAATGCCGACGCCTGACAGACTCCGAAAGCACTTTTCCGGACCGGTTTTCGAACGAGTAGGTAAAGTTGCTGGCCTAAACATCTAGCAAAGATGATAGCTATCGATAGACCAGAAGCTCGATAAGCAATTCGCAGCGAAAAAGACGCTGAGTCGTGTCATCTAAGTCATGACTCGTGTATCAGGGTTTGTGAAGGAGTCCATCGAGCGCTGCTGACGTTGTCCGACGTGGCCATGAGCAACTGGAGGTACCTAAGCGGCAGTCGTAGGGGCCGCAGGGGTGGCCGCAGGTGTAGCTGCGGGAGCAGCGGCAGAGGGCTCAGCGGGCTTCTCAGCGGGCTTTTCGGTGGACTGAGTGGTGGCAGGGGCAGCAGCCTCGGTGGAGGATGTAGCAGCGCCCTCAGTGGTGGTGGCCTCGGCAGGGGCATCATCCTCCTTGCCGGGGGAGTCGATCGCGACCTTAACGGCGATCTCGCGGCCCTCAATCTCCTTGCCGTTCATCTCATTGCAAGCCTTCTGCTGGAGCTCCTCTGAGCCGAGGGTGACGAATCCAAAACCACGGCCCTTGCGAGGCTCACCGCGAGCCTGGAGCTTCTTGACCATGAAGCGGGGGATGGGGCGGAGGGCGATCTTGGCCTGCGTGGGAGAGTAGTCCTTGAAGATCTCAAGGAGCTGCAGATGGTCAGCACGCAATCTTGGAATTATAGAGCACACAGTGACGTACCCTGTCCTCCTTGAGGTCATAAGGCAGGTTGGCGACCATGACCTTGGTCTTGGAGGGGACACCATCCTCAGGGGGTCCGCGCTGCTTGCGCTCGCGGGGAACAGCGGGCTGCTTGGCGGCAGAGTCCTTGTTGGTAAGTGCTTCGTTCGTGGTCTCGGTAAGGGGAGCAACTTGGCCGGGTACATTTGTGGGGGTGCTCTCGGCGGGAGCAGCGTCGGTGAGCTCGATCTGCTCAGCCTCGGCGCCGTCAGCGTTCTATAACATGTTAGCATTAGACGTCGCATGTATGACTCAGGGAGCTTACAGCGCGTCCGCCACGGCCAGCGCGGCCGCCACGTCCACGTCCGCGACCGCGACCGCGAGTGGAGGCACGGCGGCGCTGCTCGTTGCCGCTGGCGCCCTCAGCACCGCTGCCGGCGCCCTCAGCGTGAGCCTCAGGGGTGCGGGCAAGCTGGATCGAAACCTTGCGGTCGAGAATGGCCTTGCCGTTGAGCTCAGCAATGGCACGCTCGGCCTCGGAGGGTGTCGATAGAGCTACGAAGGCGTAGCCAACAGGGCGCGAGGTGCGCGGGTTGGTGGGGATGGTGGTGGATTCGCTGTGCAACGTGTTAGCTCGGGGTCCGACACACGTCATGGGCGGCGACGTCACTCACACAAGGTAGTCCTTGAAGAAGTCCTTCAACTCCCCCTCGGTGGTCGCGTACGCGAGGTTTCCAATGTAAAGTCGCCTTCCCTCGGCGGCGCTGGCACGGACAGCCTCGTCCTCGGCTGCGGTGGGCTGCTGGGCGCCGGTGCTCTCGGTGGTGGCAGGAGCAGTGTTGTCGAGGGTGGTGTTGGCCATCTGGGCGGTGACCTGTTCGACTGGGGCGGACATTTTGCTGAAGTTTGGGGTTGACGGACACGAACTGGATCGAAGCGTGTGGGGATAGAGGTAAACTTGGAGTCCTAGTAGACCGGTGAAGGTAACCGTGAACAGTAGTGGTGATGAACCGCCTGGAGGGTGGAACTATTGACGAGGGGGGTGGGGTGGGAAGCTACGAGCCCGGAAGGTTGTGAGAGGTGGGTTGATGGGGTTGAAAGTGTCTCAGTTGTTGACTTGATGGGGAGGATAGGAGCGGGCGCGCAGCATCAAAATAAAAGCGTCTGGAAGGGGACACCAGCGCTAAACCGCATGGGGCAGGGCAGACGAGCACTTGCAGCGCGAAAGCCACAGATGAAGGCGCCCTGCGGTCAGTGCTGGCAAGGGCTCCGCTGGCGAGCAGGCAGCCGCGAGAGCGGTGAGGCCAGGAGAGCGACGGCACGGCAGCTGCGCGCGGCGTGCGTGCAGTCTGGCGCTGCCTCGCTCTTGCCCGATGCCGTTGCTCTGCGCTGCACTGCACAATAACACACGCACGCCGTGTCCGCTGGAATGCACGGCGGAGCTTTAGCGAGCGGTGCGCGCCACAGCAGCGCCCCCGATTGACGCAATGCGATGGGTCGCCGCCCTTCGAAGGTTCGAGAGATGACGGTCTTCACTCACATGGGTCCGCTCGCTCCGGGCCCGCTGCCATGGAGACTGGACCCGCCCGTTTGACGTGTCCGCTAGCGCACCGCTTTTCACTCCACGGGCCCGGGGAAGCGCCACACAGACATCAATTTCTCCAAGCCGTTCCAGCCTAGTCTCACCGCAGCTTGCATTCTGAGTTTGGCGGCACCAGCACCGACCATGGCGCACACGCAAAACCTCCGTCGAGCCCTTGTCCTCTATGGTTCCGAAACGGGAAATGCCCAGGATGTTGCTGAAGAGATGGGAAGGCTCGCTGAGCGCCTGCGTTTCGACACGGAAGTCGCAGAACTGAATGCCGTCAGCCTAGTACGTCGGCCGCAATGATAGCCAGCACGGGCAGCGGTTGATTTTCTTTGCAGAAGCAATTGCTGCAGCACGAGGTTGTGCTGATCTCCATATCCACCACCGGCCAGGGCGATCTGCCGCCAAACAGCCAGGCTTTCTGGAAGGCGCTGCGTAGTGCTCGACTGCGCCCGGGATGTCTGCAACGAATGAATTTTGCATCTTTCGGGCTCGGCGATACCTCCTATCCAAAGTGAGTGTGTCACCGTCTGGATTGAAGTGGTGTTCTGACGCCTATTTTAGATATAACTGGGCTCATCGTAAGCTCTACAATCGCCTTATCCAGCTCGGAGCACAGCCAATTTGTGACCGTGGCGAGTCAGACGAACAGCATCCGGAAGGGTAAGTCACGTACTGTCCTTTACATTCCTGCCGCAATTTCTGCTCATGCTCTCATCTTTTCTTTCATCCACTTTCGATCGATCATGTTAGCTTTTACCACATTTCCCTCAACGCCAAGGAAGTCTTTGACTGATATGGTCCTCCAGTATCGATGGCTCGTTCCTTCCCTGGACAACGAGTCTGCGCAACAGTCTTCTCAGAGAATATCCTCTGCCTGAAGGGACACACCCAATACCGGACAACGTCCTGCTAGACCCTAAATGGCTTCTTGATTTTGTAGACACAGACGATGTAGCACCGCCGTCTGCCCACGCAACTACAGACACCAATGGCGATGCAGCAGATGTACCATACCCTGCCCTGCTCGACATCCCTGGCGGTATCACTGCTAATGTATCCTCAAACGAGAGGGTAACGCCAAAGACACACTGGCAGGATGTGCGCCACCTAAAGCTGGACCTTGAGGGCTCGCATCCCTACATGCCAGGAGATGTCCTGACAATATACCCGAAGAATTTTCCTTCAGATGTCGACCAGCTCCTTTCTGTCATGGAGTGGACGCCAATTGCCGATAAGCGCATAAGGTTCACACCATCCTCCCCCTCCGTCTCTCCTACCGCCCGACTTCCTGTATCCACATTCTCTTCCACCACTACAACAACCTTGCGACAGCTTCTCACAAATCATCTTGATATCCTGTCCATCCCAAGGCGCTCCTTCTTCGCCCAGCTCGCCCACTACACCAACGATGAGTTCCACAGGGAAAGACTTATGGAGTTTACAGATCCAGAGTACATTGACGAGCTGTATGATTACACCACACGCCCACGCCGTAGCATTCTCGAAGTACTGCAAGAGTTCGAGAGTGTGAAGATCCCGTGGCAACGAGTGTGCAGTATAATTCCCGCCCTACGCGGGCGGCAGTTCAGCATCGCAAGTGCAATGACCGAGAACCCAAGTACGGAGGACCGAGGCAAGAGTACAAGGGTCGAGTTACTTATTGCAATTGTCAAGTACAAAACGGTGATCAAGAGGATAAGACAAGGTGTGGCTACAAGATACATTGCTAGCTTTGCAACTGATCAGAAGATCACCGTCACGTTGTCACGGGGCGGACTCGGTGTCACTCAGAAAGAGCTAGACAGACCGGTCGTCATGATCGGCCCAGGTACAGGCGTAGCGCCCATGCGCGCTCTTATACAGCAGAGAAAGCAATGGCGCGATCGGCTTCCTCCGTCTCAAGATGCGGCTAGGAAAGACATACTCTTTTTCGGCTGCAGGAATGCTGAGTCAGATTTCTTCTTCCAAAGCGAGTGGAAATCTTTAGTGGATGGTGGTGCTCCACTTCATGTCTTCGCAGCTTTTTCGCGAGATCAGCGGCAGAAGGTATATGTGCAGGATCTTGTCCGCCAGCAAAGTCTCCTCGTTTACGAAGCAATTGTCAACAAGAACGGCATCGTTTATATCTGCGGCTCTTCGGGCAAAATGCCACAGGCGGTCCGCGAGGCGCTGATCGAAGGGTTTCAAGAGCACGGGCGGCTGAGTAGGGAGGACGCAGAAGCATATCTGGTATCTTTGGAGAAGACTGGTAGATATAGACAGGAGACGTGGTAGAACCACGTGGTAGATCCGCTGTTGTGATAGAACCTTATTAGAAGACTCAGGTCGACCTCAAGCTTGACTCGCCAATCTCAGATCCGTAACCATCACCCACTCTTCCTCCGTCTCTTCGTCAACCAGCAGCGGCTCCGCTCCATATATCTCAAGCACATCGCGCGCCACTGATCCTAACCGCAGCCCCAGCTCGCTGTACGTTTTCTGCAGGCCTAGTAGATTCTCTGGAAACCATCCTAGCGTCGGGTCCCAGTCCACTACTTCCACAGTCTTGAGAGCACATTGTGCAGAAGCGAGTGCGGACGCGAAACCGCGGAGGAACATGTCAAGATCATCACCCCCATGCAGAGCCATGAATCTGAATGTCTTCAGCGTCTTAGGCAGATGGTCCACCAACTTCCCAACAGCGCCTGCAAACCCGGTCAACGGCGCCATCCAGCTAAAGTCCATCGGACCAAGATCCAGGATCTGCAAGTTCTCAAAATCTTCGTCCCTCTCGTGTTTACCACGCTCGGCCGAATCGATCTCATAAACCATGTACGGGACACCATCCCAATGCGCCTCTTCGCACATCCTAACACGCACGTGCTCAATCGACCCGCGCTGGCTCTGCAGCAATTCCGCCAGCGCGGCAGCCTCCAAGTTGTTGTCGATGTGCGATCCCTCGCTCAGATCGTTGAACATGTGCTCGTACTCGAACACGCGCAGCGCCTTGATGCCCCTCACGACCGGCGCCAACAAACCCATATCCACGTAACTCTCCCTTAGCCGCAACACCTCCAACCCCGAGCTTGCTTCGGGCAGCACCTTGCTCACGGGCCACACGCTCCATTGGAACACGCGGTACCCCTCTCTCCGCATGACAATCACCTGGCTCAGATCCAGCTCGCGCAGCGACGGGATAGTGAGAAGCGGGACCACATTCTCGATCCGCAACGGCCCGTCCAGTGTCGCTCTGACCAAACGGGTTTGCGCTAGGGGGTTGAAGAAGGTGCTCAGCGATTTGAACCAGTAGTGATGGTCATCCCACAGCCAGCTCTCTCTTACCCGCACCGCTTCCAGCTTCGGCAGGAAGAGCACGAGCATCTCAAACCACCAGTACTCGTCGCTCCGGCCGTGCTGGGCATACTCGGCCGCGAGGTCGATGCCGTGCGGGACGCATACTTGGTTTAGCTGCGAGACAATGTGGGTTTTCTCCAAAACGTCAATGGGGGAGAGTGCTTTGCGCTCTTGCTGCCAGGTGGCGGTGCGGGCGTGGGAGGCCAGCGAGGGAGAGTGCGAGACGGTGCGCAGGAAGAGCTCGGAGTGCCGCCCGGGGAAGCTGTGGTACAGCGCGGGCAGTGTGAGGCGGTGGAGACGCTGGGTTGTGATGGAGAGCGCAGCGAGGGTGGGGAGGTGCGTGATGTGGGAGAGGATTGCGAGGAGGAGTTCTTCGGGGAGGGTGATGAGTGTGGGTGGTGGGGCGGCTGACATGATGTGCTTCCAAGCCTGGTTGGATTTTGCTCTTGCTTTGATGAACTTGGTTGGGGAGTGTTGAATACTTGAAACGGCGATCGAGACTACGATTTGTTTAGGATGAGGTGAGGATGGTGGGTTGAGATTGGGCGGTCCAGATAAGAGAGGAAGACTAGGAAGGTTCTGCAGGCCGTGTAGCATCGTCTAGTTTGCGTCTCAGATGCGGCATCTTCTAGCTCTGATCTCTTTCTAGGTGAAGTCGTAGTAGTTCAGAGGTCAAACCATCAGCCCCGACTCTTCTGCCTTAACAAACCCTCGTCACGAGTCGGTACCAGTACGCGGCCAAGAAGCAAATCCGCAGCCAAAAATATGACTGTGTAAGCAAGTAAGCTGCCCCCACGCCCACCTGTTAGCACCAAGGCAGATATGCAAGCTCCCCTCCGCTGGTCCAAAAAGCCAGGAGAGGGTAGGTTGGAAGACAAAAAACATAACTAGCTGAGACTGGTTTCGATCCAGTGTCCTCCGGGTTATGAGCCCGGCGCGCTTCCGCTGCGCCACTCAGCTTTGTGTTGTGATTGGATGATATTCTTTCATTTTATACAATATATATCCAGTTTTCAAACTTTGTTAAGAAACTTCGCGTTCATCTCGTCTCAAGGGCAATACTCAAATCACTTTTGACAACCCGATGTGTGCGACGCGCAGATGATCGAGGCGAAAGTGGGGCTTGTGGGGCGTCATCATGACTACGCACGCAAGAACGCCGGAACATCGCGTCGGCAGGGGCAGGATGGTGGTTGAAGGAGATCTACGAGCGCGGACTCTTCGCAAGGCAGGGCTGGACAGGCCGTTCGGAGAGCAAAGGACGGGGACATTATGTGGTCTTTGCCTGACGTCGTGGATGAGACTTGCACTTTAAGATATGCACACGGACCGAGAAAAAACTAGGGAGTATTATATGTTATGCTTCGATTTCGATGCCGTCGAGTGAGCGACGGGGGTATCTTTCTGGTCCGTTTGCTTGTGATAATACTGGTATGTGATACACCTTTTCTGCGGACTCTGTGTGGTCGAGTGCGCGCGAATTACGTCGACTTGCTTTTCTCCAGGGCTCGTTGCGCCGTTTGTACACCTCGTGGGGTCGTGCGGACTTGCGTCGATGAGACGGCTTCAGCCCAGCTTCTCTAGCATCTTCCTCCTCCTCCGCTCCACCAACTCCTCATTCACCTCCTCAAGCGACGGGACCCGCCATCTCACCCCATCCCCTGCGTCGCCAGGCAGCTCCACCCATTCCTTCTGCGCCGTTCCTGGCGTTTCCTTCAGATCATCCGGTAACGCCATAAAGCGATCCCACGCTTCCTTTTCCTTCCGCTCCTCGTACCGCAGCAGCTCTCCATCCTCCTCATCAAGATTATACCCATAATACCCAGCATCAACCCTCTGCCTAAGCTCACTCCTCTTTTCACGGCCCTGCTTTGCCCCTTCATCGTCCTCCGGCCTCTCCTGCCGCTCAAACAGCTCCTTTACGCCCGGCAACTCCCTCGCGCGCCCAAAATACCTGTACCCCTTCCCACCACCAGGGACCTCTCTCCCCTCCTCATCGAGCACACGGCCGCCGCGCATGTAATTCGGGCCTCCAAGATCCCTGATCTGTTTCTCCCACATGTACTTCTCGCGCATGGCCTTGTTGATTTCGTCGTTGAGGTCGCGGATCTGGTAGTCGCTGAGCGCCTCGTCTTGGATCTTGGTCACTTTGCGGCTGATTTCTTTCAGAACCTGGCCGCGCCATTTTTCGCACACGGGGATCGAGGTCACGCTTGTGATGAGCTTCGGCCGCCGCGTGCGCGAAATGTCGATTATGCCTGCTTCGGCGGCTTGCGCCGCGCGGAAGCGGAACAGCATTGAATGCGCTTTCTCGGAGTTGCGCGCCATTTTTGAGAGTGTGCGGGGGTGTTTGAAGTGGTGATTGTGGAGGTGCGCAAGTGTGTGCGCTGTGGAAGTCGAGCTGGGGCGCGTTTGCCGTATGTGAGGGCTTGGAGGTAGTCCGGGTGCGAGATATTAGGTGTTGTTGGAAAGCAGCTGCCGGCAGTCGCGATGCGAAAGATGTTCCTTCGAACTGGTATTATTTACGGTGTCGTTGGTTGTGTGTTGGCTGGAGTGAGACGCGTTGAGCAAAAAGTTGAAGTTGGTGCTGCGACGAGCGGGTGACGTTGGCAGAATTGGCTTGGCGAAACGGCGATTGCATGGACTCGGTCCCTTCACTTCGCGCTGGTGTCGAGAGTAGTCATGCAGTAATTCTAAGCCCATCACTCATGGAACACATTACAGTGCGATATCTCACAAGCTCCAAGTCACGGCAACATTCACGTAGCGGCCTCAAAACCCTTCAAGAGGCCGCAAACAGCGATGGTGAGTGTCGAAACGCGTGGACCAACCAAGATACAAGCCAATCACTTACTATAAGATGGGTCGCGCCATGCTGTAAGGGGTTGTTGTCCACGTCTTTACAATGACACATTTATTCATACTTCCACTCTGGACCATTTCTCGATTTTCAGATTTCCATTCTACGAAGCTAACCTCGAAGCGCCAATCCATGCTTGCTATACATCAACAGTTGAGAGTAGAGTGTGTAGAGAGTACAAAGCGCGAGTCTATGGCAAGGGCAGGGTAAATGGAAAGTCATTAGCACCATCTGTACCCGCCGCTGATCCAACTGCCCACAATCTGTCTGAGAGACCGGCGAGTCTCTGTGCGCGTCACGTTCTTGCGGCCGCAATCTTGTGCGCAAACCCAAGCTAAGAGATACTGCCCGAATACCAAAACGCTGATGGAGAGACACAGACACATAGGAAAGAGAGAATGGATTTCGCCATGCTGGTTGGTACTGGTACTGATGTTGATACTGATACTGATATTGAGAACTAAAGGAAAATAGGGACTGTCAGTCAGATTAAACGACTATAGGAGTAGGTGGTGCATGTTGGTACAACAAACACGAAGAGTTTAAGGAGGAAGGTATGGCGGTGGTGGGAGAGGGGGAAGATTAACCACCAGCGCTTGGGGCTGTAGCATCCGTCTCGGGCTGATGCCGCGTCCTGTCATTGCGGGTTTCCGTGCGGGACTCAGTTCTAGATTCGGTCCGCGACTCTGCGCGCGACTCGGCTCGTGTGTCTGCGCGGGAGCTCGACCGCGACGTGAGGGACCCGATGAAGGACGGCCGGTTGTTCGCCGTGCTGTGGCTGTTGTGTCGGTGCTTCATCGAGTGCATGTGCAGATGGCCGACATCGTGTTTTCCATCGCAGCAGGCTCGAACATTAACCAAGCCCTCGATGTCACGCTCAACATGGGTGTGGATCTCGCGGCTGAGGTCCATGGTAGCGGCGCTTGGCTCCTCAAATGTGCCCTCGTTGATCCGGCTGCGGCGACTCGAGAATGAGTTCCGCATGGCTGAGTTCGGCCGGAGCATGCTGCTGAAGCGGCCGCTCATTGAACCCGTCTGGCCAGGCTCGGTTGAAGGTGCACGTTGCGGCGTAACGTGATGTTGGCGCAGTGTAGGAACCTCGTCACGGCTTGCAGTTGTGTTGCGGCTCATACGAGACGTTGCGGAAACCCTTGATCGGCCGGTCGCTCGCGAGGCGCTCCGGTATCCAGCATTGAACTCGTCTTGAATCTCCGCTGTAGCGGGAGACTCGGGAGGCCTCTGCTCAACCTGCTCACTGCCCTCTTCCACTCTTTGACATAGGTAGCTAAGTGCATTGAACCACGTCTCGTGGCGCTTGCCCGTAGCGGCAGTAAATTTAATCGAACGTCCGGGTGTAGCAACAACCAAGCTCTTCTGGTGGAGACCAGGAGGCATTGGATTCAGGTCTTCAAGCTCCTCAACAGACTCAATTGCAACACTCTTGGCTTTGAGTTCTGTCTTTCCGGCTGTCTGGGGATCCCTATCGCTCCAGTACAATGTTCTTGTGTAAGGATGGATCCAGAAGAATCGTCGATGGCGTGTGTCAGACATACCCCCGCCCATTGTCTTGCGTGTGTACTTCCAGAGGTACTCGCCGATCATTGTCTGGGTGATGGCTTGGATCATACGAGGATCAGTGGCACCCGCCGGGATCCCTGGTGGCGCGAATGATGGTCCACCTGCAATGTTAAAGCGTTGATCGACCTCAGACGTGAACGAAGAGATTGACGAGCGGCGGCTAATCGGGGATGAAGCTCGGCTGTGGGCATCACTGCGGTTGGTAGATCGGCGGCGCGCACGTGGAGTAGTGCCGCTAGTCTTGGGGGTCAGAGTTGCTGTACCGGTTTTCAGCGACGGTGTGGAAGGCTTCTTGTAAGCTGAAGCTGGTATCGCAGGCGGACCCATTTGTCCAGGAGTCGCTGGCACGAGGGGCTGCTTAAGCGCCGCCGCAGCAATGACCTGCTTATGGTCGGCTGGCAGAGGTGGTGGAGAAACAGCACGAGAGCGCATGCTGCCAGAACTGCCAGGACGTCGGGGCACGCGCTCGCCCGAGTGCCGCCTGCTGGGCGAAGGAGGAGGCGACAATGATTTCTCAATGCCGGCTGTTGCGATCGTTCCAGAGTGCCTGGTGCTGCTACGAGCGAGCAGCAACTTATCAATCTGCTCGGCCGACACCATAGTCTGAGTGCCGCCGTCAGTCATAACTGAGCGGCGTGTCCTTTGTGTGGTATTGGTGCTGATGGGTGTAAGCGGAGAGCGAGCAGCATTGTCATCAAGAGGAATCTGATCAGACTCGACATATCGATCTTGAGGCCACGGCTGTGTCGCTTGCGAGAAGTCGAGAGTCCACGGGGCAGGCCCAGTTCGGTGTGCGGTAACAGGTCTTGAAGGTACCTGCGGCTCTGTGTCTTGGGTAGAGAGTGTCGACAGCGATAGTTCGGGAACGACGACGCGGTTGGCTGTAGGTGGTCGACTGGGAGTGGGGAGGAAAGAAGGCACGGTGGGCGATTCAGGCGTGCGGCTCTGTACGGTGGTGACTTCTGAGAAGGATGACTGGTCCGCAGTAGGTTGGAACGGCTCGGTGTGTTGGGCTGTGACGAGCGACACTCCAGAACGAGGCTGACCGCGCGGCTGCAACGGTTCGGTGGTTTGCGAAGAGAATGTTGAGAGATTCGAAGGTGCTGACCTAGGCTGGACAGGCTCTGTAGTCTGAGAAAACATGGTCGAGAGGACTGGGAGAGCAGGCTTTGGTGCTTCGACCGGCTCGGATGTCTGGGAAGACACGGAAGACAACTGGGGCGCTGCTTGCTTTGGTGCCGCTGGCTCAGTAGCTTCGGAGGCGAACGGTGACAGTTGCAGCGATTGCAGCTTGGGAAGGACAGGCGCCGTAGCCTCTGAAGCAAAGGTCGACACCTGTAGCGCTGGGCGCTTTGGAACGACAGGCTCTGTAGATTTGGAGGCGAATGTTGACAGCTGCAGGCTCTGCTGACGAGGCGTGACAGGCTCTGTGGTCTGAGCAGAGTGCACAGAGAGCTGATGAGCCACCAGTTTGGGAGCGAACGGCTCGGTTGTCTGTGAAGCGTGCAGCGAGAGACCATGTATAGCTTGCTTGGGAACGACTGGCTCAGTCGCTTGACTTGAATGAAGAGACAATTGGTGAGCTGCCGGCTTCGGTGCAAATGGCTCCGTCGCCTGTGAAGAGTGCATCGAGAATTGATGAGCGGCTGGCTTCGGCGCAAACGGCTCCGTCGCTTGGCTTGAGTGTGTCGAGAACTGATTGGCAACCTGCTTTGGCTGGTACGGCGCTGTAGCCTGCGAGGACATTGTCGAGAACGTCGAGAGAGGAGCACGAGGCACGTCCGTGGGCTCCGTCGAGTGCGCCGAGAAGCTCGACATACCCAACGGAGCTTGTTTGACAGTCTCCTTCCCGTTGACTTCGTCGCTACCAGTTAAGGCAGCTGCGTGGGATTCCTGCAATGACCTCGGTGCTTCCTTTGGCTCCGTCATCTGCGATGCTACAACACCAGATGCGACCAGAGCAGCCGCAGCCGGTGCCAGAGGCTTCAGACCAAGTCCGTGACCATGACTCTCAGCGGGTTCAGTGCTCTGATGCGACATTGAAGACATGTTGAGAGGAGTTACTTGCGCGTGTTGCGGCTCAGTGGCATGGCCAGATACCATAGACATGTCGAACTTGTGTCGTGGAGCATCCTCAGGCTCACTTGCATGTCCAGTGACTTTCGACATGTTGAAGGGCTGACGTGGTGCGTCTTGTGGCTCGCTTGCATGTCCAGTGACTTCCGACATGTTGAAGGGCTGACGAGGCGCATCCTTTGGTTCACTAGCATGGCCAGAGACCTCCGACAAGGCGAAGTTCTGCCTCGGGACATCCCTTGGTTCCGTCATGTGTCCGGATACACTGGACATGTTGAAAGAAGGAGCAGGCACGGCCCTTGGCTCAGTCTCATGGCCAGATACTGATGAAAGATTGAACACGGGCGCGGGCGCAGAGCGAGGCTCAGTAGTGTGGCCAGAGACTGTAGACACGCCTAAGACGGGTGGGGGAACATCGCGCGGAGACGTGGCATGGCCTCCGATAGAAGAGAAGTTGAACACTGGCGCAGGTGGAGACTGAGGTGAGGTATGTTGACTGTGGTGAGCCTCCATGGTCGAGATGCCAAGAGACGGTGCTGTGGGGATCCGTGGTGACGTATCGTGAGCAGACATAGACGATATGGCCAAAGGTACAATTGCAGGGGCCTGTGGAGAAGACTCATGTCCAGACACGCTGGAGATGTTGAGCAATGGGGGTGACACAAGTTTCGGCTCGGTGTGGTTGATAGCGTGTGCCGAGAGCTGAAGCTGCTGCGGGAGTGGCGCTGCTGGACTTGTACCCTGGCTAACCAACGACGAGAGGTGGAGCGCTGCTGCTGCAGGGACCTGAGGTGCAACATCGTGGATGTTGTGGACCGAGGAAACGCTGACATGCTGTGGCACGTGGAGATCAGTCATCGTGCTGGAATCCACCATAGCTACCATTGGAATGGTTCGTTGCAGAGGCGATCGTCCCAGAACGTTCTTCTCGGGGGACGACTCTGGAGATAGGAGGCTCGATCGAGCAGGTGTGCCTTCAGCAGCGCTGTCTGTGTCCTCGCCACCACTCAAACCGTCCAGCTCGGCGAACAGACTCCTGCCTTGAGCGGGAGTGCTTTGATTGCTGTTGCTGGCCGGAGAGTCTCTCGTCATGGGTGGTGTGCCATGATGGAAGATATCCTGAAGACTTCCCCGAGGTGTCGCAACCGACCTGCGAGAGCTAGTGGGTCGCAAGAACCTAAAGGACGAGCTACGTTGGCTACCCGGTGTGCGCGTATCCCGCTCAGAGTCGTAGTCAGAGTTAGATGCGGTGCTTTCGTACATGTCCCGGTAGCTCTGGCCGCTCTGCTGGCGTCTGATGATTGGCGATCGGTTCCTGATGGTTCCCTGGGTCGATCCCATCTCGGTCTCGGTCATATCGTCGCTGCTGTCGCCATCCAGAGTCTCGGCGCCAGTCTGGAAAGCATCAGTCTCGGTAGTTGTACCGTCATCGTTCGCAGTCTCAAAGTCGGCGTCGGAAACATCGTTGGCAGTCTCGAAGCCCTCGTTTGCGCTGGTCTCAGCCATAGAAGTGTAGCCACTGTGAAAAGCTCCAGGGACCGGGTTGGGATGCCGTTGAGGCTTGCTAGGAGACGGGATAACGTCTTGCTCCTCCCACTCGTCGTCATCAAGTTCCATAACGACTTCCTGCTTGCCTTGCCTCAATGCTCCAAGGCGGTCCGGTCGAGCTGGTTTCTTGAACACATCCTTGTCTGTCTTCTTGCGCTTGCTTGCACTTCCTGGGGCCTTGGACTCGGTGCGTGCAGTCTCGATCTCATCACGAGCGTCCTGGAGCATGCGCTTCAGTTCAATCTTCTCTGTCTTCTCGCGGTGGATGTTGTTCTTGAGCTGCTGGATCATTCGGTGGGCGTGCTGCAACGAGTGCTTGAGGGTTTCCGTTTCGAGTTGGCCGTGACGGGGAGTAGCCTTGCTGGGGGAAGGTGGTGGAGAATGCTCAGGGGTCAGGCTCTCTCCTTCGTTGAAGCTCTCGTCCTGGGAGGCCTCCTCGGGAGAATTGTGCTCATCGCCTCTCATTCGGTAGGCTACGGCCCTTGCAAGCTCCTGGTTCTGGTTGGACAGGTCTTCCACTTTGCGCTGCAGAGCGTTGCGCTCGGCTTCTCCCATAGTCACATTGCGTCGCAAACCAGACAGCTCCGTCTCGTGCTGCTTGATTTTGTTGATGTGATCGTCATTGAGCTTTGCGTACATGCTCTTGAGCTCCTCAAACTCTCGCTCCAACGTCGACTTCTCAGACCTGGCCAAATTCAGAGTGTGGGTAAGACGGTTCTCCTTGTCGGCGGCCGACTTGGACAATGCCTCGAACTCGCGCACTTGTGTCTCGAGGTTCCAGTTGACGTCCTTCAAGCGCGAATCGCTCTCGTCCAGAGTCCTCAAACGCTGCGAGAGACCTTCCACCTCAATCTCCAGATTCGCCCTTTCGAGATCAGCGGACTTGAGAGCCTCGTCTTTCTCCAACAAAACAGCCTGGAGCTCCTTGAGCTGCGACAGCAAAGACGTGGAGATCTCGGTAGCGAGATGAATGTCCTGGATCCGGTTGGGCTGCTGATTCCTCTGCTTGCGAGACGGGACGCTGACTTTGGTGGGCGACTGCATGGCGTCGCTAGCATAGACAGAGCCACCATTGGGCTCCGACTCGCCGCTGGGAACACGAGACTTTGGAAGGAAGGCGCGAGCCGTCTCCCGTCCAACCTCGTTGAACTCCTTTTCGAGCTCGGCCAAGCGCGAGCGCAGCTCTGGCCCAATGTCGTTGTCTAGCTGCTGCCCTTCAACCTCCTTCAGCCGCTCCTCCAGCTCCTGGCGCTGCTGCACAAGCGCATTGCCCAAGTGCGACGTCTCCTGCAGCCGTCGCGTCGTCTCGGCAAGATGTGCCTCCAGGGCCCGCTTGGCCTGCGCGGGGGAGCCGTTGAGATACAGCGAGAAGTGCGAGTTGTCGAAGGCCGAGTAACGCTGCCTATGGCCGTCCTGCGTGGTGAACGGGTCCAGGGTGCTGTAATCGTTCACCACCAGCGCGCCTGGCGGTGGATTCGCGGTGGTCGCCATGGTGTGATGCGCAAGACACGGCGCTCACTGTTCCATCGCCCGGCCGTGGAAATTAGAAAGGTATAAAGAGGAAAAGGAGGTGCGGCTCCGCGCGGGCGGGGCAGGACACCACGGCGCAGACAAAGCAGGAGTGCGTTTCGCTCTGTGCGGGCCGGAATGCGCGCCCTCGACGGGTTTGCTTGACTGCTCGGCGGCGCGTGAAGGGCAGGGGAAACACGCAGCGGGTACTGGCACACTTCAGCGGGAGCACGGGGGCATCGCCGTCGCCAGCGCCTGACAACTGCAAGGGGGAGGGGAAAGAACAAAAGAAAGAGAGGCCACGGGGGCGCGAAGAGAATGACGAGAGAGGAGGCGGGCGGGAGCGCGGCCAGCAACAAGCGCAGCAGCAGCTGGAGGCGCACGGGAGTGTTGTGCAGGAACGAGATTGGGGGGCGCGGCCAGTGCGCTCGCTAGTGGGTCTGCCCAAACAGTTGACAACGGGTGAAGGCGCGCTGTCTGGGCCTGATTGGAGCCATGATCAGCGCTCCAGAGCATCTAAACTATCGATAAACAACGACGACATCATCTCACGCGTCGAGCCCCTCCTTCAGCTGTGCCGCGCGCCGCGCAGCGAGCTCGCGATTGGGCTGTTGTGAGTCCGAGGCCTGGCACCCCGCCTTGTCAACAACAACAGACATGATGCCTGCACGTCAAGGGGCCTTTTATAACAAACACTGCAAGCAAAGCACATGCCAACGCATGTCGAGTGCAGGGATGGACTTGGACAATTCACAGAAACAATTACGGTACTCGCCGTCTGAGGCTCCCGATATCATGCTGTTCACGCCATGTCAAAAAACAATGTTGATGCTTGAGGCTGATTGTAACTTTTGCCGGCGCCACAGCGTAGTGCAACGAGTGTTTTTGGAAGACTGCGCCACTCGCAGCACTCGGTAGAAACATGTTTCAGTTCATCACCGAACAGTAAGCACCTTCGAATGGATAGCAGGATCGGCGCAAATCAATAGCTGGAAGCGATATGGTTGTATTCGATAGATCTGTTCAGTACAACCGCCCATACATACAAGTCCTACAATATATACAAGCTGCAGATGACCCTCTTCAAAACAAGGCAATCGAGATCTGAGCGCGTCTCGCCCGAACGCCGCTAGCACAACGCTTCTGCGTATGTAAGCCATGCAATACAAGATTCCCTCTCCAGATTCCTGCATGTCCAAGACAGTAATCCGTCGTAGTTCCCAACCCTCCAGTGCGCATTCAAAAATCATCCATGCTCCCCATGAAATCGTCGTCGTCGTCATCCCTACCCCCACTCCCTTTCTTCGCACCAGCCGCCCATTCCTCCTCCTCAGCCGCCTTCTCCCGCCCCTGCCTCTCCCTCTGCTCCCTCTCCCTGCGCTCCTCCATCCCCCTCAGCCTCCTGACCTCCTCCTGATCGCCCTCCCGCTGTGCAGCCGCCATGCGCACACTCAGCGGGCGGCCCTGCATGTAGCTCTCGAGATAGCTCGCGCCGAGGGAGCTCGGATAGCCGACGCTGCCGACTTGGTTCACGTCGTCGACGCCGCTGCCGGAGATGCCGCCGACGTAGGTCGAGAAGTTGGTGTCGGCGGCGGCGTGCGAGACGAGCTGGTCTGCAAGATCGTCCGGGTCGGGGTAGATGGCGTCGGGGCCGGAGGTGGCGGGGATGTCGTCCATGTGCATCCGTTCGGGCGGCGGGTCGAGGAAGGAGCGGGTGGCGTAGGAGGGAGGGGCGTAGGCGGTTGTTGGGGAGCGCAGGCCCGGGGGCGTTGTGGGTGGGGAGTGTGCGGGTTCGGGGGCGACGGGGGCGGGGCTCGAGAAGGGCGGGGCGGCGGCCTTGACGGGGCTCGTTGTGGGCGCGGTCATGGTGAGGGGCAGGCTGTGGTGGACGGCGTCGTGGTGCTCGATGTAGACGGGTGCGTCGGAGGTGAGGCGCGGGTCGATCATGTCGTCGAGGCTGGCGGTCGAGTTGGTGGCCGAGGTGGTCTCGCTGCCCGGGCTGGTGAGGGGCGGCGCCTGGATCAGGTCCGAGGGCAGGACGACCTGGTCGTCGATGACGAGGCTCACGCGCTTGCGGTTGCGCGGCGTGCTGCTGTGGCGGAGCGCCGACTTCTTCTTGACCGACGACCGGCGCGCCTTGCTGCCTGGGTCCGAGGCGGACCGCTCCTTGACGGGCGTCTCCCCGGGCATGGCGCTGGCGGGGCCCGGGGTCTCTGGCGGTGGCTGGCGGCTCGCTCTGCGGCCGGGCGCGTCGCTCGCGGGCGTCGTGGGCGCCGGGCTGGCGGTGCTGCCGGCGGTGGTGGTGGCGGGGGGGGTGGGGGGGGGGGGGGGCCCCTTCGTCGGGGGGCGGGGGCTTCTCCCCC